>JACXGI010014254.1:5604-19480 GCA_016801175.1 Esox masquinongy | reverse complement strand
ACAGACACAGAATACTCATACACATCATATAACAGACACAGAATACTCATACACATCATACAACAGACACAGAATACTCATACACATCATACAACAGACACAGAATACTCATACACATCATACAACAGACACAGAATACTCATACACATCATACAACAGACACAGAATACTCATACACATCATATAACAGTGCAACACCGCCAGTGTTCAGCTATCAAACACAGCTGAAGAGAACAGCTTTCCCTCTTCTCCGCCTCCAGCTACAGACTTCTACTCTGAATCAGTCAGCAATGTCATGGCTGTTTAGTCTGAGAGGCAGTAAATTGGGCCCGACATTGCCCATTGCTGCGACAGCCGGCAGAATGGCGGGATCTGGCAGACCAAGAGACACAGACACACACAGACAGATACACACACAGAGCCTGTGATATGGTGCTG
Source organism: Esox masquinongy (assembly GCA_016801175.1). Lineage (NCBI taxonomy): Eukaryota > Metazoa > Chordata > Actinopteri > Esociformes > Esocidae > Esox > Esox masquinongy. The sequence continues at coordinate 19,042 of JACXGI010014254.1, read as the reverse complement.
GCCTCAGCCTCTGTCTCAAACTTTTTTGTTTCTCCCTCCATCTCTCACATCCTGAATGTTATTTCTCAACGCTTCTTTGTGGATCTGGGGAAGTGCAGCTCAGTTTCCACTTCATTTTTGGTGCAGTGTGCCGGTCTTCTATCAAGTAGCAGGTCTGCTATGGGCAGGCTGTCTCAATATAGACAGATTAGGCTCACTGAGTTGGTAGAATCAAGGACTGTCTTCAATTCAGAACAAGAACTGAACTCTACGCTTTGTCTGGCCAGACAGACTTCTAGGTTGCAGTGTTATTAGGGAATTCTTTCCAATGTGTGATTTATAAAATGACTTAACACATGTTATTTGGATTTTGATCATTAGTAGGTATGGTTATAAGGCTGCTCTTTGTGTTGTAGTTTCAATTTAACATTAAACACATTTTTTGTAAATTATATGTAATTAAGTGGAGTTTCAGAGATCAGTGTGTATCAGATGACAGCTTCAGAGATTAGTGTGTATACAATCAGTTCTAGTTAGTCCTTAATTGTGAAGTTGAGTTTCATGATTCTTTTGTTTCACCTCACACTAATATAGAAGCCAGCGAGACGGATTCATTCCAGATATATAGTATTGTCCCCCAGGGGTACTGGTTTGGCCAGATACCGCCGGGCTGGCTCTAAGCCTCGGCACTCAGAGCAGAGTGATTACATGGATTTAAACTGATGCCAGCCAGGCCAAGCATATAGCCCAGACTTGGGCGGGATAACACAGTGATTTCCTGTGTGTCCCAAATCACCCATCATACTGCTCTACTAATGAGCAGGGCCAAATTGGGGCGCATCTCTTACTTGCTTACAGGCTATTCCTTGGTAACCGAGATATGCTACAGACTAGTCTTATATATGTCACACATCCAATAGGTTAGTTCTATATAGCTGACACATTCGCTTAGCTAGTTCTATGTAATGGAGATATTCCATAGGCTAGTCCTATGAATTTGGCGTATGGTATGGGCTAGTCCCATGTGATTGACAGTTGTAGTATAAAAAAACAGCTAGTGTAGGTAAAGTTTATCCAAGGCCTCAGGCTGAGAGCCACCTGGGACGTGTGTGTGTGTGTGTGTGTGTGTGTATATTTCGAGGGGTGTGTTACTGAGTGTTTGTGTGTGCGTCAGCGCGACCACGAGCCATTCACCTTTCCCACTATTGTTTCTGAAGAGCACCAACGAGAGAGAGAGAGAGAGAGAGAGAGAGAGAGAGAGAGAGAGAGAGAGAGAGAGAGAGACACAGAGAACATCTGTTGTAAAAGCCTAACCAGATGGACCAGCTAGCTCCCACCTGAATACTGTAATATGCATTGACCTTTACATTGCATAGTCAATGTACCACCGCAAAAAAGAGTCTCAAACTGCACCATTTTCCCTACTTAGTGCCCTTCTTATGAAGTGCACTAGGAAATAGGGTAGACATTCTTTTTCAGTGAGTCGAGTCAAAAATATCATCTGGAGACCGAAATGCTTCGGCACATCGAGTAGCTTTGAGAGCATGATCCCGATGTTCTGAGGAATGGATTGATATTGAAAAAAGCCCAGTTGATACACGGAGAGCAACAGCCGGCTCCTGGACACAGATTAAACCTAATGGCAAGCGCAGATCTAAAAAAGCACTTTCACCGGAGACGGTCAGTTAAAAGTGCTGGAGGCTGCTCACTGCAGGGTTATGCTAAATCTGTTCACGGGGAAACCCGACCTGAAAGGAACACTTTGATACCCTACTCACAAACAAAATAGGCTAAACGCAAATACATGCTTCTCTTCCATACAGCTGATCCTTGTGTATTATTTCAGTACGCTTATTTAACAAAACCAGGCACCGAATCACTGTCCATATCAGCATCCCTGAGTTCTACTACAGCCTGAACACACTGAGTGGTTAATACTGAATGATCTCCATGCCTCTCCCATTGGAGTCTGACCAGATCAGGTACACTGCTCAGTACTGGGCCAGGAGATGTCCCCCCTCCAGTTGCTCCTCTCAGTACCGGGCCTGGATATGTCCCTCCATCCACCTGCTCCTCTAAGTACCGGGCCAGGAGATGTCCCCCAGTCCACCTGCTCCTCTCAGTACCGGGCCAGGAGATGTCCCCCCCAGTCCACCTGCTCCTCTCAGTACCCAGGCGAGGAGATGTCACCCCCTCCACTTGCTCCTCTCAGTACTGGGCCAGATCCCCCTTGTCCCTGTGTGGTTAAGGAGTTTTCCAATACTATTCACATCGATCCACACCTCCAACTCAGGTCATAACCCTTCAACCATGGATCGATATTCTACAAGCCAACCAGGAACGGACCGGGATCATGAATCAACTTTGGCATTCCAACCAGGCTGGCCAAAATATCCTTAAGGCCTCCGACAACATTCTCTCATTCTCTGATTAAGACCCCTCCCCGAAAGAAAATATCAATATGAAGATAGCTTTGTGCAACAACATTCTGAAATAATGAATTGACAGGGCCCTCTGAGCATAAAACAGACCAGCCAGTCTGGCATTTTTGCCTGTGAAGGAACAATGAGGCCAATAACTCAATAAAACATGCAGGCCTTTAGCTCAGGCCAGCCAGATCCAGCCGGAACCCTTAGCTCTGTTTGCTGCTGCGAAGGGAGTTCAACTGACAGCCACAACAGACCACATGAATATAATCCATAGCCAGCAGGTCCCATTAAGGTCACGACAGGCAGCCGTTGCTCGTGTACCCATGAGTTTAACAGTCAAATCGGATCCAAAACCGTCAGGATAATCCAGACGACAGTTAGCCGGCTACACCTCCAAGTCTGGCAACTCAGGGGCGCCCCAGGGAGCAATTAGGGTCAACCGTGCTGGTTCCCGGGACAGAACGAGAGTTTGGTTTCCCTTGTCAGCTCAGGGATTTGAACTAGCAACCCCGGTTACTGATCGTTGCCCTGTCCAACACGGCGAGTCAAGTACAGCAATGCCAACAACAGGGTGTGACTGAACTGGATCTGCAGACGGTGGTATTCAGGGACCCAGGGCAACACGGACACGGTAGAAGACAACCGCTAAGCTCTTATTTTGGGGTGGTATCAGCTGGTGTATCACAAGCAGGGAGGTCCAAGAGTCTCGTGAGACCCTACAGAATAATGTATTGTAAAAAATGAACAAAATTAGATAATGAAATACGAGGATAGATCCGTGGACACTGGAGGGATATGAGACGTAGGAAATACAGTACGTCACAAACAATGTCAAGTCCAAAGCCACGGCCATTTAGGAAAACATCCAAAGCTGCGAAAAACAAATGCTACATCCAAAACAAATGCTACATCCAAAACAAATGGAATTTTTCAAAACAAATGCTTTCACTCCAATTTTATCAAATTGCTCATTGGCGGGGCAAGGCAAACCCTTCCCATTCAAGCCATTCATTGCCGAGACTGCTCTGGGGACTGCTCTGGGGACTGCTCTGTGTCTGAGAAAGATGATCCCACCCTGTCTTACTGGAATACTATTGGAGGTACTCATCTATTATATATTGCTGTCTGCCATTTGGCCGGGGCAATCTCCACATGGCAACTGATGCAATTGACACCTCACTAAAATATATTTAAAAAAACTTTCCAGAGCATTCTGGACTATTGAGTACAGGTAAAAAATAGATATTTCTTTGAGTTTGCCAAGAGTTTTCGAAGGTGCAGGTGTGTCGAAATAATGAAATAAATCACAAAATCTATAAAGTAGTTCTATTAAATAAAGGTCAGGTTGAAATACTGCTGTTACTGCGGTTTGTTTTGATCTGCACAACTCCTGTCATCATCATCTATTTATTTACTTACATCAATATCGGATAAACCTTGAGAATGTCAATCGTTACTTAGTGTGTTATCGATTGGTTCTTCCAGCATGATCTTCACCCACCTACTAATTAAGTTGCTATGTTGACCAGTAATATTTGCAGAATAACTTCTCAGAGCCAAACCCAGAGCTTGGCAGAGAAAACACAGAGCCTTTTGTCACAAAAAAAAATCAGAGAAAGAGGTAGGAGGGAACAGAGGAGGGAAAGATTGAGGGGGGGGGGTTTAGATAAAAATAACTTTAGTGTTAGTAGCAACAGCTGGTGGGATGGAGGCTGCATCTCCCACCACTCTGACCTCTCACCCCTTCAACACCCCCCTCTCCCCATCCCTCACCCCGTCAACACCCACCCCTTTCATTACTCTCACCCTTTCATCATCCACTTCTCCACCTCTCACCTTCTCCTCCCCTCACCCCTATATCACCCTCTCCTCCCCCTCTTCTCCCCTCCCCTCATCCCTTCAACAGCCCCAACTACTCTCCTGACCCATTCATCACCCTCCATCACCCTCTCCTCAACTCAGCCCTTTATCAGCTGCTCATCTCCTCCCATCATCCATCGTCCCTTCATCACCCACTTTTCAAGGAAGTTTCCAATGTATAACTATGTCACTAAACAATAATTGATTTTGAGTTTCAGTGTATCTGACATTCAGTTTATGTGCGTGGCACCTCAATGAGGGAAAATATTGACTGACATCGTCCTATATCAATACTGAAAAAAAGTATTGTTTACAGATCTCTTCTTTGCACTCAATTTAACAGCCAGTTAAATTGAGTGCAAAGAAGAGATCTGTAAACAATACTTTTTTTAAGGCCACGGGAAACTATTTACATTGCCAGAGCAAGTGCGAAAATATTTATTTTGGCAAAGGGTCACAAATCTTGATGCTATGAATGCACATTAGCATTTTAAATGTTTTGTTGTCATCTCAAAAGAGGTTTAAAAAGGATATCTGGGACCTTTACTGAGAGGTCTCTCAGATACAGACCAAGACCTCGCAAGCATAGAAGTATACATTTTTTGCCAGATCCTGATTGCAATGTTGCATTTCACATTATATGTAATTGCAAAGAAGACTCTTTTTGTGCCATCTTAGATAGTTTACAGCCTTGTTGTTAGTTACCGGAGCCTGAGGTATTTTGTCCAAGGTATAGCAGATGTAATTCTTTGTTAGCTCAAGGGCAACAGCGCCACGGTTGAATGGATGTTTCTGGTCCAGGCATCTGGACCTTGTTTTTGGAACAATCAATCAATCAAATGTATTTATAAAGCCCTTTTTACATCAGCAGTTGTCACAAAGTGGTTTTACAAAACACCCAGCCTGAAACCCCAAGGAGCAAGCAACAACAGTGCTGAAGCACAGTGGCTAAGAAAAACTCCCTAACAGGGGCTGAAAAATAGGAAGAAACCTAGAGAGGAACCAGGCTCGGAGGAACATCGTTGCTGATGTCTTACTGAGATTCACTGTCAGGACCCAAGTCTAACAGAACTGTGCAGAAATGTAGGGCCTGCTGCTACTGCAGGCAACCCCCCCACCCCACTCCACCCCCCCAGAACCCAGATCACAAATGAGCCATCCAATTTCATCGCCTGGTGGAGCACACTTCCACTCGCTGAAATCCTCTCATTCGCTCTGATAAACGAAACAGTTCCAGCTACCATGGGTACCGCTCATCTCTGTCTCCCAAACCCTCCCCCTTATGCTGTTTAACTGAGATACCTCAAGAAGCATCGGCACACATCATGAAACTGAGTAAAAGTGAACGCAAGAAAATAAACAGCTAAAACATATTTTAGGCTGGGGCGACGCATTCCACAATTTCTCAAAATATTTCAATGAGTAGTATGATCCCTTTCTGAATAACATACGTTGCAAGATTATTGGCATCCCGACAATTCATGTTTTGTGAAGCCTCTCCAGGAGTGGACAACAGCACTGAGCCTCTTCCAGTATAGTCTAACGAGGTTGGTGCATAGGTGTGGAGGGATCTTGGACCACTCCTCAATTCAGTCTTTGATAGTCTTAGGTTTACACTTGGACTGCCTTCCGCAATTTACACTACAGGTTTTCAATTGGATTCAAGTCAAGGAATGCAGAGGTCCATTGAGAAACATTCACAATCATTTGATCCCGCAACCATTTCTCTGTTGATTTTGATTTATGTTGGGGCCACGTTCTTGTCGAAAGATCCATTCACGGCCAGATCTCAATCTCCTTGCAGAGGCAGCCAAGTTTGGGGCATAAAAATTCTGATACTTGTGGAATTCATTATGCCATTGTTCTTAACAAGAGCCCCTGGAACACTAGTAGCAAAACAGCCACAAAGCAACAATGACACAATCATATTTTACTGTGGGTATCAGGTGCTTTTCCATGATAGTCAAAGTCACATTTTTGTCTCAACTGACCACAACACACAATTCCAAACGTAGTTCCAGTAAAGATGGCCAAGTTCAGGTGTGGGTTTGGCTTAGTAAGGGCTTAGTTTGTGCAAGCTTTCCAAAGAGCTTGTTGACATGGAGGTGATGTCTAACAGTTGTTTTGGAAACTTAATAATGCCATGATTCCACTAGACTGCAGTCCTGAAACAGAAAATCTTTCTCACCATGCGTGCAATATGCATATCCATCCTCTTTCTGGCAAATTTGCAACTGCTCCAGACATCTGAAACATTTTGATTATGTCTGTGTCTGCTCTTAGTGGTACTTTCACCTTTTTAGGTATTTTTTGTTATATTTTGTTCCTAATCTGTGTCAGTGAACAACCATCGGTGTCCTGTCAGATGGTTTTAACTACACTGATGGATGATGGTTTTCATGCGTGCAACCTCATATTTATACCCCAGGGAAACGGGAACAGGTGGAAAGGCATCAATACCGTTCCTGGAGACCAAGTAGAATTTCAGACACCACTTTGCTTGATTTTCTTCATTTTAAATATATGTTTGGTGTCAATACTTTTGAAACCAAAGTTTTGCTGAAAAATTAAATTACTCAAAATGTTTCATGTCTGAGAAATGATTGTGTTGAGATAAAAGTATACTGGCTCCCTGTCATGTCTGAACCGAAACATGACTCACTGTTTGTGTTATTTTGTGTTCTGTTTTGCATTCACTTTCGCTCAATTACATGAATAGTGCCAATACTTCTTGAGTTGAACATACATACAGTTCTAGTTGAATTCATAAACCGTCATGTCAGCTGAGATTCGGTTACAAGTAGAATAAGCTCAAATGTAAATTCCAACAGTAGGAGTAGGCCTGATTGACACCAGCTAGCCTAGTCAAGGCCCTGGGGATTATTTGGCCGGTTGAATGTTATGTTCTAGAGAAATTGAGGGGTTTAAGTTTGTAGGGGACAGGGATGTACAGCCACCAACCGGGTCTGCCCATCCACAGTCTGACACGTGTTCATAGATACCCCAGCATCTGGGTTAGTTCCCATGGGAACCAAGGTTTCCATGTACCGCTGTCTAACAGGCTTCGAGAGCCCTCTGTTACGCATTTGAATAAGGATCATAAGGAGTGACTGAATGTGCATATTCGTCTGAATAATGGATTTCATTGTGGACTCTTGGGGGACATGTCCAAAATGTGAGCAATGTTACAGAAATGTAATTATTAAATAGCTCAATTGGCCAAATCCAGAGTGAACCAGACCACGTTTCTAGTCATTAACTAGATAGTTGGTCTATGTCCTCTGGATGTGTTCATATTTTACTACTGTATTATCACAATAAAATTAATATCTTAACAGATATCTGCTGCTGAGTTCTAGATCACTCAAGAAATATCTGTGAAAGTAAAACACGTGTATGTCACATGCAGTAACCACATTATAAGCACGACACGCACGCACACGCGCACACACTTGTTTAGCTAAAAGTCGGTAGACAACAAACCCTTACGTATGTAATGACCAATGTTTGAAGATAAACAACGCACTGATTCGGCACTGACTGGCTCCTGGAGAGAATTACTCCTGGCTTGCGTCCTGAATGACGTGGGCATCATGCCAGTCTACAGACATCACATCACCGGGAGACATACAGCATCGACCATCATGACGGAGAGGGAGGATGGAGAAGGGAGAGGCTAATGGGTATTTGTCTTTTACCAGCAAAGCTTAAAACTCTCCCAAGCATTCTGTGCTCCGTCCAACAACCTCAAGCTTCGGCCCAGTCACAACCCACATCCCAGCATTAGCCCACATCCTCCGGCCCGGTCACAACCCACATCCCCGCATCAGCCCACATCCTCCGGCCTGGTCACAACCCACATCCCCTGCATCAGCCCACATCCTCGAGCCCGGTCACAAACAACATCCCCAGCATCAGTCCACATCCTCCAGCCTAGTCCGCATCCCACAGTCCTATACCAGAGTCCGCATCCCACAGTCCTATACCAGAGTCCGCATCCCACAGTCCTATACCAGAGTCCGCATCCCACAGTCCTATACCAGAGTCCGCATCCCACAGTCCTATACCAGAGTCCGCATCCCACGGTCCTATACCAGAGTCCACATCCCACTGTCCTATACCAGAGTCCGCATCCCACAGTCCTATACTAGAGTCCACATCCCACAGTCCTATACCAGAGTCCGCATCCCACGGTCCTATACCACAGTCCACTTCCTCTAGTCCAAGAGTCCAAATCCATGCCCAAAAAATGTAAGAAATTGAGAAACCCAATTACACAACTTCCACTTTTTGCCAAAAAGGCCACTGTCTATCTTAGCTCTTTCAGATTTAATGGGCTGGTTTAACAGTGCAGAAGAGAAATTACAGGAAATGTTTTTCTTCCCACATTTTTATCGATACAACAATATGGGGGATCTGGTTTCAGGGGTTCCTCTGAACACATGGCCTGTCATGTTAGCATAGGTATAATGAACACCCACACACTAGCGGAAGCCCCGCCCCCTGGGGAAGCCCTGCGCCCAGTCCTGTACGTCTACAGTACTCCACATACTAGGCGCTTGGCAGTTGGCGTGGGTGTAATGTCAACTCCCGCTCTGTTTTCGTGTGGCGGGCGAAGCTCCTGTATACACGCCATTTTAATAATTCAGAACGGTGCGATAATTTGGCCGCTGCCGTAAGAAGAGGAGAATCTCTTCTGCTGTGTCCTTTTTACTCCAAGAGAGCATTGTATTACGACCAAGCCAACAGCGTTCTTTAGTTGTTTTACTTGTATTTGTTGACCACTATTTTAGGGGAAATCTCACTGAGATGTATGGTCTCTTCTGCAAGGTTGACCTGGCCAAGGAGGCAGAAACAATCAACAAATTACCAAAAACATTACAGCAAACTAAACAGTCACCACAACATATTCACCACACTGAATAATCACCACAATGTTACAGCACACAATACAATCAACACAACATTTCAATGACCACAACATTACACCACACAAAACACCACACTAATCACCACAACATTACACCACACATTACAATCCACACGAGGCTACACCTCGCATTACAATCCACACGAGGTTACACCTCGCAATACAATCCACACGAGGTTACACCTCGCAATACAATCCACACAAGGTTACACCTCGCAATACAATCCACACAAGGTTACACCTCGCAATACAATCCACCTCGCAATACAATCAACACATTACACCTTGCAATACAATCAACAAATTACACCTCGCAATACAATCAGCACATTACACCTCACAATACAATCAACAGAACATCACAGCCCACAATATAATCAACACACCAACAGCTTAACGGCTGCCTACAGGAAGCCTTTATAATCTGCTTGAATAGAGTCATGCTAGAGTTTTAATAGAGCTTTAATAGAGCTTGAATAGAGTCATGCTAGAGTTTTAATAGAGCTTTAATAGAGCTTGAATAGAGTTTTAAGCTAACTGCGAGTTTGTAGGATATAACTGATAGTAGGCCATTTCACGTCTCTGGTGATAGGAGAATGCAGGCCTAGGGGACTAAAAATTGCAACCAGCTAGTCGACCGTGCTAGATAAGTGCCCGTGGGAAGGAGAGAATGCTACAGGGCTAGAGAGGGAGTACCCAGAAGGCCTGTGTAATTTAAAACAAGGACAAGGTACAATGGTGGATGACTGACTTAGTATTTGTAACAAAACGTAAGGATGGATGGTAAACACAGTCCAGTGCAGGAAACAGAGAAGAGGCTGCGAGCACATTACAGAACAAATCACCATGACACATTACAAAGAGCAAGAGGCTTGAACCAGCTTCAAATCTTTGAACAAAATCCAATTTCAGTTTGTAGTTCCTCACAAGTTTATCCATAAGCACTCTGAAGGACAGTGTCGTCTAACCCACACCAATTATTTCTAGGATGACATCTTAACGGAAAACACGGTAACTGGCCTAAAGCAAGCTGTGGTAACGGTCATGAATTTTGTATCATCGACATAGAGACACAATTTCCTAGGTCACTAATACAAATTGAGAACAGCAAAAGAGCAAAAATGGAACGCTGGGGCACATCTTAAGTAAGACAGATGTTTTTGTTTTTCAGCAAATACAAATTGTGTTCAAAACCAATTGGGCAACACCTCTGCCGAGACCAATGTTTCAGAGTTCGACTAGCAGGAGCTCAGGGTCGACTGAATCGAAGACCTCTGATCAATAAACAAACAATGCAGCACAATGTTTTTTTTAATTGGTTGAAGACATTTCTCACGTCCATTGCTACGGTTACGGTGCTCTGCTCTAACCTGAAACTAGACAGCACCCAGAACAGGAAGTTATTTTCTGGAAGTGGGATTACTAGGGATTCTGATACTACAGTCAGAATAGGGAGCTTAACCCAGAAAAGGTAATACTTAATTACATCAAGGTCTCCATTCTGGACAGGCTCTCTATCCTTCAGGAACATCAGGCAATGCGCTGATTGCCAGATGCTGGGAATTGAATATATAGGAGAAATTAACGTCATATTTGTTAACACTTGCCAACAAAAGTACATGTTCAAGTGTGAGTGTTTGAGTCTTAAGGGGGTATTTAAACCATTAACAGCATTCTCGTGTTACTCAGCGTGACCTTCCCTAAGAAGTGAACTAGGCTAAAAGGAGATATAATGACAGGTGATATGGTGACTGGTCATGGTGAAGCTGTTAGGTTATTTACTGCGTAGTACAGGTGTGACTTGAATAGGCTAGAAATGTTAAGCTCCATTTGAATCAGCTAGAAGATTTAAGCTCCATTTTAATCGGCTAGAAGTGTTAAGCTCCATTTATGTAGGCTAAAAGTGTTAACCTCCATTTGCATCGGCTAGAAATGACCTTTTGTCTTTATGGGGGATCATTAAAGTACTCTTTCTGCCAGGATGAAACATCTGTTCATGATTACCATGTGGCTTTGTGTTCTTTTAACCATAGATATAAGTATTTCTTTTGTAATCCTCTGTGAGTGGGTCCTGTTTCTTCCACAAGTTGTTCAGGGGACTTAAGTAAAACAAAGTGACAGGTACAGATAGAGCGGCAATACCAGCTGCAGATGCTTCAGTCCTTGTTGTTCGTGGAGCTTTATCGACCTCAGCATGAAAAACAGTTTTACACCGAAAAACATTTACATGAGTCACTAAAATCTTACATTAGTGTCTTGAGGCCCAGAAATATCAAAAAAACGAGCAGATAAGATCAGTTCCTTAAAAAAAGTCCTAGAGCATCAGCTTTATTAATCACTATCTTGAAATCCACCACGATATGGTAAATTATTACATAGGGCTCTTGTATGAGAGCCAGACACCACATCTACATACATTTTTCTTGTTTAATATGACTTTGTCTTGTGGGATACACGCAGGGCTTGACATTAGCACCCGCCCACCCGCCAAATGCGGGTAGAATGCGGCTGTGGCGGGTAACGCGGTCACTCTTACTAGCCACTTTGGCGGGTGGCATTCTATATAATCTATACAGCAGGGTTTTTCCTGCATTCAGAACTCAAAGGCGACATCCTTCTGAAAATCTTGCACCGCCTCTGTGTGTTGGCATGGTAAAACATGATTTTGTGCTCATATACAAAATAACAGAGAAACACCAATTTGCAGCCAATTAGACGTTTTCCATATTGACAGTGTTGCCAGGAGGGTATGTTTCCTACAATTGGGCTTTTTTAATGGGCTTGGGCGGGTCGATTTTTGCAGGAGTTTCTGGTGAATATCTGTTTACTGTCAATGAAATCTGGCAACCGTGCATACAGGACCACACGGGTCCAGACATCGCGGAGATGAGTAACGTCGGAAATACAAGTGGATCCTAGTTTTCCTTTACACCCAAGCATGTCAAAATATTTCGATAAAACTTAATAACCTCAAACTAAATCCAATCCTCTCCTTTTCCGGTGACTTCTAGCAGTCTAGAATTACAGATTTACTATTTAAAGAGAGATCGCGAGACAAACGAAGATGACTGGTGAAAAGACCATCAGATAAGGGTATGTACTGTCACCAAAAACATTAGGCTATATATGCAATATACAGTGTAAAAATATACAATTAACATATTTAAGTCACTAAGAAAATAAATATATGAACGTGAAGACGCTGGTTCAGCGATGTGGAGGTTAACGATGTGGCCTCAAGGTCAAGGATAGGGAAAAAATAACGCGATAAGGCCGTAATATATACAGCTCTGTTTCGTTTTTTATGCAAGTCTATAACAACAAGAATATAGCATAACAATGAAAATAGACAACAATAATATTGACTGCGATTAATTATATAGCTGATGAGTGATTTCATATTTTTAAATAACATGCAAATAGGTCTATGTTAAGAATAAATATATTGCTTGTATATTTTGGCTGATATTAGGGAGGACATTGTAGCGTGCATTAGCTGCTCAAGTGGACATGGACAACAGGGCAGATTTAACACTACAATAGTTGTCTTTTTCAAGTGTGTAGCCACATATTATATAAAGTATATCACAGAGGGGCATCCGGTAGAGTGCAAGGTTTGGGGTACCACCTTTGCCTAATTTCGAGCCAGGAAAACCCCTCTGTATGTATGTATGTATATATACACACACACTTTTTAAAATTGTAGTCTCATTGCAATGAGAGTGACACTACGAGCTATGTCCCTACAACTCCTATGAGCACTACCTGCATACAGTGTTTGATTCAGGTGTTTGATTCAGGGGGGGGGGGGCAGACGCTGTGCAGACATGACCCCCGGGGTGGTGGGCGCCATCTGGACTGTGTGCTTCATGAGTGTTCACTACTGACAGCGAGCGCTCGTCTGCGAGGGAGGCATCGGTTGGCATCAGGCAGCTGGATTCATCTTGTAATTGTCTTCGTGGTAGTTTGTGCTGACCCTGAACGCCACAGTACAGGCTTTTCACGCAGGATCCAGGTCTCTTGGATTTGAATTGACCCTGTGCTGGGAGCATCATCATTCACACGTGCCACCGATGATGCCATGTGCCACCTGATCTATCTTCACGGGGGGGTGGGGGGGGGGGGGGGGCCATCTGGAAATGTTCCAGCCTGTATTCCCAAAGCAATCTATCGGCAGTGAGCCTCTTCTGTCCACCTTCTCTGACCTTAGTGTAGGTAGCTCACTGTTATACACAGGGAG
>JACXGI010014253.1:0-19381 GCA_016801175.1 Esox masquinongy | reverse complement strand
TATGGAATTATGTACTTAACAAAAAAGTGTGAAATAACTGAAAACATGTCTTGTATTTTAGATTCCTCAAAGTAGCCACCCTTTGCTTTTTTGATAGCGCTGCAAACCCTTGGTGTTCTCTCAATGAGCTTCATGAGGTAGTCACCTGAAATGGTTTTCACTTCACAGGTGTGCCTTGTCAGGGTTAATTAGTGGAATTGTTTTCCCTTATTAATGGGGTTGGGACCATCAGTTGTGTTGTGCAGAAGTCAGGTTGATCCACAGCCGACAGCCCTATTGGACAACTGTTAGATGGCGACATGCCATCCCATCCGGTTTGCGTTTAGTTGGACCATCACTTATTTTTCAACAGGACAATGACCCCAAACACACCTCCAGGCTGTGTAAGGGCTATTTGACCAAGAAGGAGAGTGATAGAGTCCTGCGCCAGATGACCTGGCCTCCACAGTCACCGGACCTGAACCCAATCGAGATGGTTTGGGGTGAGCTGGACCGCAGAGTGAAGGCAAAAGGGCCAACAAGTGCTAAGCATCTCTGGGAACTCCTTCAAGACTGTTGGAAAACCATTTCAGATGACTACCTCTTGAAGCTCATCAAGAGAATGCCAAGAGTGTGCAAAGCAGTAATCAGAGCAAAGGGTGGCTACTTTGAAGAAACTAGAATAAGACATGTTTTAAGTTATTTCACACTTTTTTGTTAAGTACATAATTCCACGTGTTCATTCATAGTTTTGATGCCTTCAGTGAGAATCTACAATGTAAATAGTCATGAAAATAAAGGAAACGCATTGAATGAGAAGCTGTCCAAACTTTTGGCCTGTACTGTATGTGTGTATATACAGTTGTACTCATAAGTTGGCATTCCCTGGCAGAAATAGCTAAATTTTGGCATTGATTTTGAAAATATTTGTAACATGGTGGAGGTGTGGAGGAACCAAGCGCAGGCTGACTTGCATTCGAAAGTTGGATTTAATTAAAACAAACACGGAATGCAAAAAACAAACTGATACAAAGCAAAGGGCTTAAGTTATACAGCAAACCGAAACTAAGACTCACCAGCTACGTGTGACAGAGCGACAATCAACAACAACCAACAAATGGAGGGAGCAGGGGAGAAACATGTATACACATATTGATGGTATGATTGGAACCTGGTGTGAGTGATTGAAGGCATGTGACAATGAACCAGTATGGGATATGTTTGTGGAGTGACGAGAACTGGGAGTGCACGACACGATGGCGCTGGCCATCACCATACCGTGACAATATTACTGATCATGCATGCAAAAAAACTGTCTTTTATTTAAGGATAGTGATCATATGAAGCCATTTATTATCACATTGTTGTTTGGCTCCTTTTGAAATCATAATGATAACAGAAATCATCCAAATGGCCCTGATCAAAAGTTTACATACCCTTGAATGTTTGGCCTTATTAAAGACACAAGGTGACACACACAGGTGAAAATGGCAATTAAAGGTGAATTTCCCACACCTGTGGCTTTTTAAATTGCAATTAGTGTCTGTGTATAAATAATCAATGAGTTTGTTAGCTCTCACATGGATGCACGGAGGAAGCTAGATACTGAGCCATGGGGAGCAGAAAAGAACAGTCAAAAGACCTGCGTAACAAGGTAATGGAACTTTATAAAGATGGAAAAGGATATAAAAAGATATCCAAAGCCTTGCAAATGCCAGTCAGTACTGTTCAATCACATATTAAGCAGTGGAAAATTTGGAGATCTCTTGATACCAAGCCAAGGTCAGATAGACCAAGAAAGATTTCAGCCAAAACTGCCAGAAGAATTGTTCAGGATACAAAGAAAAACCCACAGGTAACCTCAGGAGAAATACAGGCTGCTCTGGAAAAAGACGGTGTCGTTGTTTCAAGGAGCACAATATGACGATACTTGAACAAAAATGAGCTGCATGGTCGAGTTGCCAGAAAGAAGCCTTTACTGCGCCAATGCCACAAAAAAGCCCGGTTGCAATATGCTTGACAACACCTTGACACACCTCACAGCTTTTGGCACACTGTAATTTGGAGTGACAAGACCAAAATAGGGCTTTATGGTAACAACCATAAGTGCTATGTTTGGAGAGGGGTCAACAAGGCCTATAGTGAACAGAATACCATCCCCACTGTGAAGCATGGTGGTGGCTCGCTGATGTTTTGGGAGTATGTGAGCTCTGAAGGCATGGGGAATCTTGTGAAAATTGATGGCAAGATGAATGCAGCATGTTATCAGAAAATACTGGTAGACAATTTGCATTCTTCTGCATGAAAACTGCACATGGGATGCTCTTGGACATTCCAGCACGACAATGACCCTAAGCACAAGGCCAAGTTGACCCTCCAGTGGTTACAGCAGAAAAAGGTGAAAGTTTTGGAGTGGCCATCACAGTCTCCCGACCTTAATATCATCGAGCCATTCTGGGGAGGTCTCAAACGTGCAGTTCATGCAAGACGACCAAAGACTTTGCATGACCTGGAGGCATTTTGCAAAGACGAATGGGCAGCTATACCACCTGCAAGAATTCAGGGCCTGATAGACAACTATTACAAAAGACTGCATGCTGTCATTTATGCTAAAGGGGGCAATACACATTAAGAACTAAGGGTATGCAGACTTTTGAACAGGGGTCAGTTCATTTTTTCCTTTGTTGCCATGTTTTGTTTTATGATTGTGCCATTCTGGTATGACCTACAGTTGAATGTGAATGCCATAAGAAATAAAAGACGTGTTTTGCCTGATCACTCATGTTTTCTTTACAAATGGTACATATATTACCAATTCTCCAAGGGTATGCAAACTTTTGAGCAAAACTGTATGTTTAATACAAGTAAGAAAAAGAGAGAAAAAAAAAAAGGAAAAACTAAAATACGGAACAGAAATTACACGGAAAACCCGTCCCTAAGCCAGATATGAGCTGAGGGACCAGGTTCCCCAAGGTGTGACTACCCAGGTGGAACAGGGCATGCAGTAGAGCTGAATACCGGATATTACTATTGAATGAGTAGTTGGAGTGAGAGGACTAATGCTTGTGACTTTCCATTTTCTCTGTCCAAAAGAGGAGGGTGTTTTGCTACTAAGTTTCCTGAGCTGGTCGAGTCTAATTCATTTAATTTCCAGGATTTGTTGCGAGTTTCCATGTCAAGAGTTTGTTTTTCATCCTCCCTTTTTGTCTGTGATAATACCCATCAGCCCCTAGGATAGCAGATATATCAGAGACCGGAGACTCAGACAATCATTATCCCGGGTACTCCTTGTCTTATCTGGGTTTTAAGGCCGTTCAAAAGGCATGTGTTTTGAGTGCCTTCTCCACTCTGCTGTCAGATGTTGTCAGAAACCAGTAATTTCCCCCAGAATCCCGTCAGCGAGGGACTGAATTCCCCTTCAGATGTAGGAACTAGCAAACCGTTTCCAACAGATGCACAACAGACTTTACTAAAAACTGAACTGAAACCTCTCCAGGCAAGAGTCACGTGATGTTATGAATAATAGTTGATTACTCTTTGTGTTTTAATTGTTGTTTGTTCTCTCAAATTATAGTTTTATTATTGCTTCATAACATCTTCCTCAGATCAACGGGTGGCTATTTGTGGATTCTTACACTTGATAGCTGTAAAAAAATCTCCTCTACCCTGGCCCCTCACCCAACGACGTAGATGGGGGATTCTCCCATCCTGTCGCAATCACCCCTGCCTCCCCCTCCCCTGTGACTCATTAAGCACTACCATTTACTCAGAAACAGCCATGTGATTTCACCCACATCCATCTGGCCAGTTTACCATACACAGCTGGGGAGTCGAGAGCCTGTTAACAACATGAGCAAAAGCGAAGCTATAAACTGAAACAATCACAGCAAGAAAAAGGCATTTGTTCACCATCAAAAAAGGCAATATTGTCTTTAATCAGTGTAGAAATGCAGCCCTTTGGCCTACAATGGCCATCAGACATATAGCTGACCAGATATTATGCATGAAAAAATTATTATTTATTGAACTGTGTAATTACATGTTTAATTGTTTTCACAGAACAGGGATGTGTCAATGTCAGTTGATGAGTTTTCATGAAAGTGGAAGAATTTTGTGATCTTTTTAGTGAATTTTTAGTTTTGGGTCACAAAAATCTTATTTACAAAGTGTTTTACAGACACTGAAATGTCTCCAGTAATGTTGTGTAAGAAATATTACATTAATGTTTTTTTTTCCACTGCAGCCTTTACGTAATTGGTACTTTTACAGTATGATTTAATTAAACTTAATAATCCATACATTTTTCAAATCATATAAAAATTAGTTTTTGCTATTTGTCTAACAAATGCTTTGTTTTCAACTGTGTCTTATTGCAACAGCTCCCAGCAATGCCTTCCCACTCACCCAGGGGGCTTCCCAGCCTCTCGTCAGCTAGCTGCACAGAAAAATATCCAACCTAGCCTGTGATGCTCAGGTTGGTGCTACCATGTCATCTTATGACTTAGGTAGTTACACCGATCAGCCATAACATTATGACCACCTGCCTAATATTGTGTAGGTCCCCCTTTTGCTGCCAAAACAGCCCTGACCCGTTGAGGCATGGACTCCACTAGACCTCTGAAGGTGTACTGTGGTATCTGACACCAAGACGTTAGCAGCAGATCCTTTAAGTCCTGTAAGATGCAAGGTGGGGCCTCCATGGATCGGATCTGTTTGTCCAGCACATCCCACAGATGCTCGATTGGATTGAGATCTGGGGAATTTGGAGGCCAAATCAACACCTTGAACTTGTTGTTGTGTTCTTCAAACCATTCCTGAACCATTTTGCTTTGTGGCAGGACACATTCACCCGCTGAAAGAGGCCAATGCCATCAGGGAATAACGTTGCCATGAAAGGGTGCACATGGTCTGCAACAATGCTCAGGTAACATCCACATAACCCATTAACCTGCTGAAAGAGGCCAATGCCATCAGGGAATACCGTAGCCATGAAAGGGTGCACATGGTCTGCAACAATGCTCAGGTAGGTGGTACGTGTCAACGTGACATCCACATGAATGGCAAGACCCAATGCTTCCCAGCAGAACATAGCATCCCACTGCCACTGCCGGCTGGCCTTCTTCCCACAATGCATCCTGGTGCCATGTGTTCTCCAGGTAAGCAACAAACTCGCACCTGACCATTCACATGATGTAAAAGAATAGTGATTCATCAGACCAGGCCACCTTCTTCCATTGCTCCGTGGTCCAATTCTGATGCTCACGTGTCCATTGTAGGCGCTTTCGGCACTGTCACAGGGGTCAGCATGGGCACCCAGACTGGTCTGCGGCTACGCAGTCCTTATACACAACAAACTGCGATGCACTGTTACTAGGTTGTCTCCTCACACTGTTCCTAAACCTTGTAGTGATTATGAATGCAGGTTCTGGGTGAATACAAATTCTATATTCAAAAATAAAATAAACAATTTATTAAAAATAAACCTGATTTTTAATAGAAGTCCATAGTGCTTGACTAGGGAACAGCAAGGGGAACTGCCCTGTGCAACCTTCAGATCCTGCATCCCAACCCAAGATATTCTTCTATCTTTGGTCTGTTAGGTGTGTCATCCCTATAGGAGGGCAACTGCTGCTCAGTACAGTCAAAGATTTTCTCTGTCCTCACACTTCAGTTATGAGGCCAGCTTTCCCTTGAAGCTAGGATGACATTTTCCAATAAATTCTAATATTCTTGAGTGTTTCTGAGTATCCACAATAATCATTAAAAAAAAGACTTTACTCACTGTTACTGTGTTGTGTGGTTTTCCCACCAAGCTTTGGTACGCATACCACTGGTGTTACGCAGTGCTCCCTTTAGTAGATTCAATGAAATATTTTCTGAGGTGGTACGCAGTGTATTAAGTTTGAGAACCACTACTTTAGAGGAATGCATTAAATGCAAGTTGCTCTGGATAAGAGCTTCTGCTGAATAACTAAATTGAATATGTAATACAGTGCTCACGCTGAAGTCTACCTGCTGGGTCAACGTGACTCTGTTGCTTTGAGAAAAGTTTACAAAATTATTTCCCGTACTCTGAACAGACATGGGAGTTTATAGTGGGATGGGAACCTAGACTGTGGTGTTTCTACAGGTAGACCTAGGTTTCCTTAAGTCTTTACACAGGCCCCATTCAGTAGTTGATGTGGGGTGTAGAGGACAGATATACTGACCGCGCTTTAGCACATTCTGGGAGCCTTTGAAACTGAAAATATAAGAATTTTTAACACACAAAAAGTTATGATTCTGAGATGACCAGTTCTAAGCTGTTGACATCTACTGATCATCTGTTCTACGTTATTAACATGAGCCTTGTTTTTATTTATTTTTTTACTTTGCACAGGTAAATTATTCTCAGTTAAATTCAAATGCTATCTATTTTCCTCATAACATGGTTATATCTGTGAAATACAAAGTTTAAGCATAATAAACAGAACTTTTAGTATGTATAAATATGTAAACCATATTATGTATAAATATGGAAACAAATATGGAAACCATAATTGTCCGTTCAATTCTGTTACCATATATTTTCAGAAATGTTATGCTTTTTTGGACAGGTAAGTGGAGAAAGCTTTGGGAGTTCAAATTAATCTTTACTTTGATTTTAAAAAAAATTCAAAGGCTAAACCATATGGTTTTCACAGAATGAAGCAGATATTTTTGTTACTGAAGTAACTAAATGTTTATAACTAAATATTGTTTTACTGGTATTAATCGGTAAATACCTGCAAATGTCTGATAATTTAAGTGAAACCAAAGAATTGAAAAAGAGCAAGCTAATGACCACACCGCTTTCAATCTTTTTTGACAGCATATGTTGAACAGAAGGCCACTTTTTTATGTCCAGATCATTCAAGGTGTTACTGGCTCTCAGGATATTCCAACACAGCAACAGCACATGCTTTGTATGTGGAGAGTCAAAAATAATAGAATATTTACACTGTTATTAATGTGAAATAACTCATTAATATATGGCTATTGGGAAATATGATGGCCATATTTGTCTTGTTTCATCACGTGTTCAGACAAAATTTGTACATTGTTTGATTGAAGTTAAGAGATCTATTTTAGGCTCTCATAGGGAGAGCTTGGCACTGTGTTTATATGGGGAACCACACCCATCCTCTGGGCCCTGCCCCCTTTTCACTTTTAAAGCGTGTTCAAAGTGATAGCCTCAAGGAGACCTCAGAGAAAACATACATGCCACAGGGTCTTACAAGATCCCCATATATACCCACCCACAAGACCACGGACACAGACATAGAGAGCTCAGCTGCAGAAGGAACTTTTACATCAGTAAACCTGGAGTATTGAGGATTTGGTGGAATCTGAGGACACTTGTCGGAACAACATTTCTGAACTTCGCACCACACAGCGCAGCCTTTGGACAAAATGGCCCTACGACAGAGTTCTGAAAAAGACCCAACAATTGAACTCTTCATTAAGGTCTGTACAGTGTTTTTATTTAAAATGACAACATTGTCGTTTGTGTTAATTCTATCAAATGGCTTATGAATATGCTTTGTTTTTTTACCGATATGTGAAAACATTGACACGATGTGCTGTCTCAAATGCAGAAAAAAAAACTGATGTTTCATGTGAAAGCAAATGTACAGCGTCAAGTTGATGATATTAGCCTTCAGTCAGGTCTGCCAGAGCTTCTATTTCAAAGGCCTCAATGCTCATATAGTGGTGTTTTGGATGAGTAAATATTGGCATCAGACCAAGATTTCTAATGAACTTGACCGTATTCAGCTAATGAAATGAGAAGAGGGGGCCAGGGATCTACAACTTGGTCTCTGTCAATCCGAGGTTGCCGCTCTGTTAGTACGCATTGGTCTTCACCGACAGTGAAAGGAGCCTTTATCACTGTGAAATGACGCCCAGACCCTGGATGTCGCCTTATCATCAAACGCCCAGGATTAGCAGACGCCCTACAGACAGCCCCCTGACCTAGACTAAGACAGACACACCCACATACACACACACGCGCACGTGCTCTAACATACATAGAGTACACATTCACCGCACACAAACAGCACACACAAAAACATGCACCCATAAACCAGTGAGTCATTGTTCCCTGATTCTCTACATTACTCACTATATAGTTCATTAATGCCAGAGATGGTTTAGCTGGGGCTATAATCTGAGAGAGGAGTGGATATCCATTGTCTTCCCCTCCAACACAATGCCTGCTTTTCCTCTTGAGGAGAAGAACCAAAAATACCTGCAGCCTCTCCCAACACCAGTTATATCTTTGAGATGAGTTGAATAAGAATTCATAAATGTGAATAGAATCAAAGGGTTGGAGGTCAGGACATACTGCAATTTATTTCACAGAAATAGTCTGTGAAAGTCAACATAAAGCTGTTGGAATTTTGAAAGGGCGTGTATATTTTGTGTGGCCATGAGTACCATGGGTTTTAAGGGAGTTATCGTGTATTGCTGTTGTTGAGATAAACTACAGATAAACTGGCCCCGTCCCAAATCTGTTTATATCTTTTTGCCAACGTCCATTGTCATTGTTTAGTGTGGCAGTGACCCTAGGAGTTAGCAGACCTGAACAAACAGTTCTAAGACTTTGACTAAACCACATTCTCAAAAATAAATAACGTTGTGTTGTCCTTCAGGCTGGCCATGATGGCGAAAAAGTGGGCAACTGCCCCTTCTGTCAGAGGCTCTTCATGGTTCTGTGGCTGAAAGGAGTGAAGTTCACTGTGACCACTGTCGACATGAGGAAGTAAGCCCCCCCACCCCGTGGCCTTGAACATTTTTCCTTCCTGTGCATCTGTTTAAAGTTTCCCTGACAGAGGGCCCTATTAACAGCCAAGGGAGAACAAGAATGTTTCTGAGAAACCAAACCATTTAATAGGATTAAAGTAAAACTCAATGAGGTGTGACACAGAGAGGAGATATAAGGGCAGACCTTGCGAGGCAAAAGCTTTCCGAAATAGACAAAGAGCTCTGTGTAGAATTGAACAAACATCTCTGCTAAATCTTTCTTGTGTAACTCCAAAGGGCCATTACTGGTGAGCAAACACGTTCAGGAAATGCTAAAAGGATAATGATAATTGAGGGATTGAGAGAGCACACAGCATGCAGCCTTTAAAGCTAGCCACTCCCTTGCCAGGGCGCTTTATTTTGTGATAAACGGGCATTGTCAGTATCATTAATAGCTCGATAACCATTGTTTCCGCTGTGATTGTGTCACTGAATGAATCGAAAAAGAAACTATTGATTTAAGGCTCGAATGATCCCATGAATGACCAGGTCTACTCCCTTCTCGTCACTGCCCTTTGTCCACTTCTCCTCCCAACCCTGCCCTGACACACTAGGAAGCCAGCTGAGCTGAAGGACTTGGCACCTGGGACCAACCCTCCATTCCTCCTCTACAATGGCACCCTGAAGACCGATTTTATCAAGATCGAGGAGTTTTTGGAACAAACACTGGCACCTCCCAGGTATTGGCAAATCCATTTTATAGGGAAATGTTCAAAGAAAATGAAAGGTACTGGCTTTCATCAAACAAACTCAAACCCATGCTCCTATCCCCCTCCCCAGGTATCCGCACCTTAGCCCGCTCAACAAAGAGTCCTTTGACGTGGGCGCTGACATTTTCGCCAAGTTCTCCGCTTACATCAAAAACAGTCCAGCCAACAATACTTGTAAGTAATGTTACGGTCAGTCTATATTCATATATTGGCCCACACCTAAGGAGGCAATGGAAAATGTGAGAATTAAACATACTAAACAATATACATGCTATGGGCATATGCCTTCATAAAATGTTTGTTTTATCTGAATTTTATGCCCCAGTACTCCTGGACTGAAAATACTATTCTGTGGGGAGTGTTTTTTTTTTTTTCGACCAAGAAATATAATTAACCTGGATCTCATACACAGGCCTAAAAGCTCTAAAGATAATCCTAATAGACTATTGTACTGAACATGTCCGTTGCTCTCTAAATCCTTAGTCCATGAGAAGGCACTATTGAGAGAATTCAAGAGGCTGGATTTGTATCTAAATTCCCCCCTTCCTGAAGAGATTGACCACAACTCCAGAGAAACCATCACCGTTTCCAACAGGAAGTTCTTGGATGGCAACCATCTTACCCTGGCAGACTGCAACCTTTTGCCCAAGCTGCATGTCATCAAAGTAAGCCTATGAAGTTTAGCCTGGCACAAAAGCTACTCTTTGACAGGGCCCATCCTTATCCATGGTAAATTCATTTCAATATACAGCTCCTGAAAAAATTAAGAGACCACTGCACCTTTTTCTTTCCTTTCCAAAAAAGTTGAAAAGGAAGGTTTTGAGTGAGGAACAGAAGTTTTGAGTGAGGAAGAGAAGGGTTCAATTTGCAGTGGTCTCTTAATTTTAACCCTTCTGTTCCTCACTCAAAACCTTCCTTATCGACTTTTTGGGAAAGGAAAGAAAAAGGTGCAGTGGTCTCTTAATTTTTTCCAGAGCTGTATTTGGTCTTTAGTTAACATTAATTCTTCTCTATTCCGCTAGTAAGGCCAAGTTAGTCATTTTGACTGAGTTGTTAAGAGGGCATTTAATTGTGTAGTGTCAAATGTATTTAATACATGTGGATGCCTATGCGAAAAAAATGACAATTTATTTCTCATTTTTATTCTATGTACAAATAACTCAATAACAAGTAAAATTTAATTTGATATCAATATATCAATAATTCCAGTTATAAAAAAGCTTTCACACAATTATGCAACCACAGGTAGCCTACAGAAACATTGTTATAAACATTCATTTTTTTATTTTAAAAGTGTGATATTTTCGTAATCTAATGATACACAAGACCAGTGATTGAATACAACCAAATATTTTGTTTTTACATAAGCGTACATGAAATATATTTATTGGAATTGCTAGTGTTAAAGACCCAGTCTAGGAATTTTGCAAAATACAAAAGAATATTCTCCCCTTTTGGCATGGTTGTGTAATATTTTGTTTATTTGTATATAATCTATAAGTAGAATCACTATCGTACCTCAGTTAGCCATGAAATTTCAAGTTTTAACGCAAGTGGTATTCATGACATGGGGCACATATCGGCACCTACATGATGTATGAGCATCCAATTTTCGGCGACCTGTTTTGGCTTGACAGCGCCACTTTTACAACTAGAGGCAGAAAATCACAGAACGCATCTTCTGTGTAATATGTGATATGACTGTTCCTGTTCATATTGCCTTACAGTTCAGTTAATCTCTATATATTCTGTTTTACAACAGATTGCTGCCAAGAAGTACTGTAACTTTGACATCCCTGCCCAGTTCACCGGCGTATGGAGGTATCTGAACAATGCCTACGAGAGAGAAGAGTTCAGTCAGACATGCCCGGGCAACATCGAGATTGAGAGAGCTTACCTGGATGTGGCCAATAAGAGGCAGTAAACCTATAACCAACCAATAACCATCTATTCCACCATTACCTTGTGTACTGATACATGGATACATGGAACTGTATATTCATTCACAAAACATTATTTAGGAATTAAGGAGCAGTATATTATGGAGCGGTATGTTATGAGGTCAACTGTTTGAGGGGAAAATCAACATTATAAAAATTCCTGCATTAGGATGCGTTACAGTTAGGTCGACATGCAAGGAATTAAATTAGTTCAAAGTTCACAGAGACGCTCCTCGTGTTTAAAGTTCTTATGTTCTTAATGAAGCACTAAAGGGAAAGATGAAACAATTATGTACAATGTTTTATAAAACATTTTAATAATAGGCTCATACAGTAGTTAGAGTATATGTATGGTGTCACTTGGGCTATTTATATCAAGTAATTATAGTGGCAAACAAATGTTATTATATGCCACACTGATTAGGCCAGGTGTGCAATTTGACCATTTATTGAATTTAGGTTTCTTTGTCCATAGTGTAAATATGCCTTTTCTACATGTTGTTTATGACCTCAACACTCTTAACTCTATAAGAGTCTGAGTGTGTATTTTAATTTTGTTTATGAATTACCCTATTGACAGAAAAACATTTTAACAGTTCTGTATGGTAACCATAACCACTCCAAATATTAAGATGCCATCAAAAATAATTAATGATCATGCACAAAAGTTCAGATATTAGACAAATGTGTTTTACCATAATACACCTAACGGATTCTAGGGATTTGAAGGTGTGAAATACAATTTATTTCATTAGTGTGACCATCGTGTTTGTGTGTGTGTGTGTGTGTGTGTGTGTGTGTGTGTGTGTGTGTGTGTGTGTGTGTGTGTGTGTGTTTATGTGTGTATGTGCATCTCCAGTACACTGCTGCTCTCTTGTGGGGGTAAGAAATAACCACAGAAAAACATTTAAGGCAACACATACAGTATGTAGTCATATCTGATTAATGTTTTATCATTAAACTAAACATATATTGACTTAGCATTTCAATACTTTGTGTCATTGTAGTTTTTTATGGTGTTGATGTCTGTAGGAATACATAAACATACACACTGTTGCTCTCAGAAAGAAAACTGTTCTATTAAATCCACATGAAATATTTAATTTTATTGTCAATCAGCCTCACTGCAAGGCCCTTGTCAACTGGATTAAAAATATATATTTATATCAATCAAATTTCAGTCTTCTTTTCAGGGTTCTATGTATAAACAATGTTGTGAGTTGAATCCTTCATGAGGGACATAGCTAATGTAAGGGTGAGGATGGCAGGTGTGTTGTTCGGACATCGTCTTAACATATCTTTCTCCTTCGGCGCACAGCTTCTAGTTTGTCACACAGTACTTCCAGAAGCATGCTATCAAGGCACAAAAACAACAATAGAAAGAGAAATGTCAATATTATTTTGATCAACACCATCTTAAAAAGTCTTTATCCTGCTTTGTATCCTGCTAGGATATAATAACTTGTCTGTGACAAGGCAATCCTTAGTTAAACATCCTTGCGAAATCCCTTTCTTGAATAAATATTCCAGTTTAGCTCATATCCTATCTGTTCTTTTACGGCTGATGAAATGTTTTTCTTTCAATTTGTCTTCCACAGAAGTCTGATGACTATGTACTTAAGGAACATACAGGAACATGTGATAAGAGTTTGTGGGAAATCATTTTTCTTAGTTACCTCTTTTATTTGTTTTTGGCAAGCTCTGCTCAGACCGAAGGAAGCCTTGGGAACGAAGCTTGTCTGCTGCAGCGAGTTTCAAGACGATCGCTTTCAGATTATCAACCTAAAATCCACAGACAGATTATATGTTGTATGACACCGGTTCCCACCCTATTTCGGTTGGTGTACCACCAGCTGTATTTTCCTATACCCAGTCTGCCACTAAAGTACCCACTTATGTTCATTTTACCAATAAGCCTATGGTCTCTTGAGTGTTCTCAAGTACCCCCAGATGAAGTAACCCCAGGGATCCCAGTACCCCTGGCTGGGAACCACTGTACAACATAGGAAGCCAGATAGACCGGTGGTTCCCAACCAGGGGTACTAGGACCCCTGGGGGTACTTGGCCTCTCCACAGGGGGTACTTGAGAACACTCATGACACCATAGGTTTACAAGTGGAATTAACATGAGGGGGTACTTCAGGGGTACTCCAAGCAGTGCAAAATGTCAGTGGTACAGTAACTGATAAAGGTTGGGAACCACTGAGTCCAAAACAGAACAAAATAGAACAGTACGGAATAAAACAGACTTGATTCCGCCAGTGATCTTTTGTATTACACATTCAATAAGAATTTATACCACAATCTTACCATGTTGACAAAGGCATCTTGCTGCATGGAATCTTTAGCTCCTGAAGGAGAATGAGAAATGAAGCCCATGTGAAACAGTCTCATCACAAGCAAAGATGGACAAGCAAAGATGGACAGCATTTTCTAAATTGGAAGTACAGATTATTTTTTAATAAACTACTTTTCAGTATGCTACAATTTGTATTTCATTGGCTTGAACTACTGTACAGTCCAAAGTTTTATTGTAACATGATACTTTTAGAGAGCTGGGGTGGGTAATGTGATATCGAAACACACACATCCAAGGTTTGGTGTCTTGATTGTAGGTATGGTCCCTCCTCACCTGCTTTGTTATAGGTTTCCCTGACTCCATCACGCTGCACCAGAGGGTATAGGTTCTTCACCTCTCTTTGGTCAATCAGCTCTGCGTTTTCGCCATCCTCCACCTCTGCCATCAACTTCTGGATCAGTTCTGCTCAGAAACAGCAGCTCTCAATTATCAACAATATTATTTCCATCATCAGTACTTAGACCCAAATAAGGAAAAAGTGTCAGTGAACCGAACTGTCACCCTTGAAAACTTCTGTCAAAAGGCAGACTCAGGCCATGACCTTAAAGGAGCAGTCCACAATTTTGCACCAATTTAACACTCCTCATCTACTTGAAAATGAATGGAAATGATCAAGCATGAAATTTTATCAAAACACTATTTAACCGAAATTCACACAAATCAAGTCCATAATGAAAACAATAGAAAACCTGTTCACATGCACTTATTACTACCACAGATTTCAGCAACCAGAGGCTATTGTGTGCTGAGGTTTGTGGTGGCTGTTTAAATAAAACAAACCCAATTTGAGGCTGAGGAAGAAACAGCATATTTTAAAATTATCTACTCCTTAAACTGTTATAACAAATATAGCAAAATGTATCCCCTTTGCCTTTTACCGTATACTACATTGTTATCAAAAAATACAAAATATCAGAAACCTAAAGCCTATATATTTTACCTAGTTATCAATTCCACCAAGTTTCATCAGTCAGTTTCAGCAAGCCTTGGTGTATAATAAAAATGTTCAAATCAAGGGAAAGTTATTTCCTACCTTCTTGCGGTTCCAAGCTCATGTCTGGATACAGCGGAAGAGCGTGCGTCTGTCTGGCAGAGAAAATCACAGCTAAAATGTAGAATAGTGCGATGGACAGCATGGTTCCAACAGAATAGGTGATTCTAGCCTGCACTACATTGCTTTAACTGGGAGCTACACTTTTATATTTACCTTGACCATCCATCACGACCGGATCAATACATTATCATGTCACCCAGTCCCAGTCTTAATGGTTTTGACGTGATGGCCCCATCGTCATAGATGCAATTCAGGGGACTCTGTCAACGCAACTAGGGCCTATCTCTGCTTGTTCAGTGGAGCCTAACAAATGTTTACTCGCCAATAGCAATCAGTGTCTGGTAGGCATCCTTACATCCTTCATGTCTGACGGATGCCATTTTTTTGATGGTTGTTCATCCTGTTACAGACATCATTGCGGAACAATGCGTATTACTGTTCTGATGACAGATTTTCTATGCACACTCTTTGGATATATTTTATAGCCTCTGTGCTCCTTTTGCTTTGTCTTACCTGTTGTTTTCATTGCCTCGGAGGGCGATGTCATGTTTTTTGTTTAGAGACCATTATGAAGCAAGCTTTAGGGAAATCACTCATTGGGCAATTCAATGGTGTTTGTTTCTCATCCCGTTCTTCAAAGTCCTGAAGTAGGACCATTTTACAATACCGCCCTGCTCCTCTTAGTTATGCGAACGTGTTTAAATGTTATCTGAAAATAAATATTATTGCATAATATATGCAAAACCATCCAATCATCTAAACGTTACACAAATATTCCTTCAAAGCAAGCCTTGTTGCTATCAATGACTGTGTAATCAATGTGATTCACTATTGAATATACAGTAAATGTGAAAAGGGTGCAAACAGTAATTCATAGAAAACAGAATAGACAATTAAAAAGGGTACAAAGAAAGACGTTGGGTCATGACGTAGTATCATTGCTCTGGGTTTTGGAGGCCTCTTCGTCAAAATGAAAGGTTTCTAATAACTAGGAAATAGGAGTTTGATAAAAAGGGCTCAGACTGTTGTAAATGATTGATAAGGTTGTCATAATGTTGATCACAGGTTTCAGATATTTCTGTTCAAAACAATCTACGGTCTTACCTCTATACATCATCTGCTCATTCTTAGGAGAACAATAGAATTGGGAAAGTAGTGTAAAAAGCAAGCAGGACTAGACTTCTAAACGTAATGTATCATTGAATTTCAAGATAAAAACAATGTGTTATGTGAATGTTTCATGTCAGTGTTATAGTCTCTACGAGCTACAGTATATAAAAAATGTTAGAATGACGAGCGAGAGCACAACAGTCTGTCATACTTGAAGGCTTATGACAGACTAAAAATAATAATTTTAACACATATTTTTTTGCAATTCTATGCACTTTGACATAACTGCTAATTTGACTACAGATAAGATAGTCAGACAAACTCCCTGAATATTCCCTCCAACACATGCAGTTCAGATCGATTCATGCCATGGTGGAATTGTGATGATGATGAAAAAACACTGCAAACTTTGCTAAAAAATAGCTACAAAAATAATATATAAATGTAATTGTAGTTCTCAGCTCAACCATACAGTAAAGAAAAACAGAAATCTAACATTTCATTTAGAATGTTTTCATTTTGTTCAAAGAAAATAAATATTTTTCTCAAAAATATGTCATTTTTATTGGCACCCCATTAAATTATTTCTGAACAATGGAGTGTCAATAATGATGACATGTTTTTGAGGGAAATATTTCTCAAGATGTTTGTACAGTATGTTGTGTGTGCCAATAATCACCTGGGTGCAGGGGCGTGGCCACAGGGTGGCATGGGGTGGCAACTGCCACCCATGAAATGAGCCTTGCCACCCCAGTTGCCACCCCAACATTGACCTTAAAATAATAATAATAAAAATAATAAAGTTCTAGGTCACATTGTCTTTGATTCAAATATTATCTAAACTTAATAATAAACTACCACGCTCAAAACCTATCGTCATGGACCTTTAGAAAAAGCCAAAGGATAGATAGATGCTCATCTGACTGGCTCATGCATGGACAATTAGTCAGTCGAACAAAGTGAGTCATTCATCATTGTTCAGTACAGACTTGTTTGTTGGACGCAGGGGCGTAGTAAATAAGTGCTGAATCTGATGTAGGAAAAGTAGGATGATATCCATTCACTAAATATTTATATGTATTTCAATACGTTTCATATTCAAGTGAAAACGTTTTTCTTTTTTTAACAATTAATCATTTCAATCATGGCTCAGCATGGCTCAGCAATTCACGTAGCTAAATGCACAAATATTCTTGTGACAAGCTATGTTGGTTCCTCAATAATATGATAATAAACATCATTGTGTTTCCAAGCATGTTATTTCCCGGTGCAAAACACAGTTTATGTATTCTTCACAGTCAAATATAAGTGATGGCCGTAAGCTGCAGTAATATAGAACAGTCGTTCATGTCCGATATGGTGGGGTGTAGGGGGTTAACATTAGGACACAAGCTTGCTGCGTATTATTAACATTTGTAACTAGACTAGCTGCTAATAGCAACTGCACGCCTACCTTACTAGTTAGCTAGTTGCCCTACATGCAGCAAAAATCATTGCTGATCTGATAATGCAGGCTACTTATTGATATATGGTTGACACATAAGCTTGAAAAAAAGTGTTTTTTTACTTCAAATATTAGGCATGAAAATTATTGAGTTATGTTATACTGACTCCTAAATTTCCAAAAATATATGTGGTCTTTAAGATTTTGTATTGGAATCTGAATTTATTCACCAATTTGTTGTATTACATGTAGTGTGTAAAATTGTCATATGCCTAAAGGCACCTCTGCGGTCTGGCCCTGGCTGTGACCCCCAGGCACATAGAGATGCCTAGAGGCACCCCAGACAGGACCTGACAATGATAGACAAAATAATATGTTAAAAAGAACAAAACGTATATTAAGCTTAGCTATTAGTTATAAAGTACAAGAATACATTGTTAGCTCTAATTAATAATTATTCTGTGTGAAGGAAAATACAGTTCATATCATACGGTGTGACGAATGGATCATATGAAGTGACAAGCAAAGCCTGTCACATTATATGATATAGTGTCATACCATATGAGGTTTCATGCACTGAGCACAAGATTGGGCCTTGTGGTTATGCGCTTGGATCTTAGCAGCATACCCACTGCAACATGTTAACAAAAATTTAAAAGTAATAATGACAAAAAAGTCCTTTATCTTTGGCAGTTTTTGTAAAAAGCATCACACTAAAAGGGCATAGTAAGTCAGCTTATTTGTGGAACACAACATCATCCATAGCAATGGCGTCATCTCTGCCCTTTCTCTTAGTTTAAGATTTCTCCCCATTCCTTAGTAAAAGTTGGTCTTAGTACCTTTGTGAGTAGGATTTAAGAGGAAACTCTTAGCTAGGAACTTTTATTGCGGTTTAGGAGGCATCTTAGTGGTAAGATCAAATGTTTTGTGAATACGGACTTGTATTTGTTGTGTTGTTGTTTCCTGTGTTGTGCCTTCCATAGAAAGAGCAAATTTCAGAGAAAAGCAGAAAAATCTAGTTTATTTTTTAAAATATCGAGGGAGGGAAATGGAAAGCAAATTTGTGTGTGGTTCTGGGTAAGATATTTTACAGCATTCATTTGTTTTTTGTTTTTATTTCTTTTGGTGCTCAAGTTGCTGGCTATTGTTTAATACATTTTTTATCTAAACTGTTCTCTTGTTGTATTTCTGTACATGAAAGCTATTTAGTTGTCAGGGGCCCAAGCTGCAGGTTGAATTGAGCATTATATAGGTGAATTGTTTGACTGGTGAGTGCTCCTTTTTGAACTGCTTAAAGACTTTATGGTCATTTTCTGACTGTGTTTTTTTGTTTACCTTTTTTCAGATATCAGGTAAGCCTGCTGTTCTTTAATATTGAACTTACTGAATATTGAATAATAGTAAGCTAATTTAATGTGAGTACCTGCCAATTTGTAAGGTAATTAATAGGTAAATACATCTTGGCCACTCTTTATTTTCTTACTTTGTCTTTTTAAGTTATGCTAGTACATTTGACACATTTTTGCCAATAGTAGGCTATCCAAATTATGTAATATAAAAAATGTATATGTACAAATTAATTTGTCTTGTGATTTTTGTTTGAATAATGTTTGAATTTACAAAGTAGTTAAGTTCTACTGTATACTGTATGTCTCATGCAGATTTCAAATCACCACCTAGGACATTTCATGTACAATTAATTAATAATATTTAGCTATTGTTATCAGAATCAGAAAAAGTTTTATTGCCAAGTAAGTTTCATAACAAACAAGGAGTTTGTTCTGGCCCGTTAGTGCAACAATTTATACAAAAGAAATGAAAACAAATAAAAACAGTGCGCTGAGCATGAAAACAGTAGACTGAGCATTAATAAATTACAAAAAAATATGTAAGATGCAAGATTTGTCTAGTTGAGAGTTATGTGTGTATGTGGGGAGGGGTTATAGATTTGTCCAGTTGAGG
>JACXGI010014252.1:0-19364 GCA_016801175.1 Esox masquinongy | reverse complement strand
GAAGAAGAAAGGGGGGGATGAGAGTGAGCTCTAATGTAGCTCAGTGGGTGCGGATGATTGACTAGTGATCCATTTGTAGTGATATGTGTGTTACTGCTAGCAGGGCCTGTGTGAAAACTGGTGTTATCATATGTATGAGTATGGAATGCAACCTCAAATCTGGAGAGGGCAATGACTTTGACTGGGGTTTTATGTAGCTCAGTTGGTAGAGTATGGCCGGGGTTGTGGGTTGGCATCCCGCAAGGGACCAGTTCGGAACAAAATATAAAAATGTATTTGGGACCAGTACGTAACAATTATGAAAATATATTCACTTACTACTGTAAGTAACTCTAGATAACAACATCTGTTAAATCACTTAAATGTAACAAAACAGTAAACAACAGTCCACATGTTCCTGGAGCTGGATGTTATAGTATTTGAACTTATCTAAGGTCTACAGACTCCATGTTTCTGTAGCTGGATGTTGTAGTATTTTATATTATATAAGGACTAGAGACTCCATGTTTCTGGAGATGGTTGTTGTAGTATGTTAAATTATATAAGGACTAGAGACTCCATGTTTCTGTAGATGGATGTTGTAGTATTTTAAATTATATAAGGACTAGAGACTCCTTGTTTCTGTAGCTGGATGTTGTAGTATCTTAACTTACGTGAAACGCTGTCCTCATGTTACTACTTCATTTTTTAAACCTGATGGTTGATGTAGTTTTATGAGCCGGCTGTTGACTGAATGTCATATAATTTTAGAAATGTTTATAAAGACTACAAGTTCCTGGAGCTGGCATGTGGCTGTCAGGAGGAGCTAGACAGCTGGAAGGCTTCTCTGCTGAGGGCTGGAGTCTACCCTGAGAAGGTCACTGTAAGTGTACTAGTCATAACCCATGACCTCTTAGCTTATGCCCGACACCTAACTCCTCACCCTGCCCATAACCTGCACCCCCCTCTACTCTTCATCTTTCATCTCTTCTCTGCTCACCTCATCAACCCTTGTTCTCCAAAAAGCATGATTTGGAAAGGAACTATCACTATCCATGTTGTCAAATTAATGCACTGTACGTTATGTCAGCCATGATAAATGACAACACTAACAGACAACCCCCCCCCTCTCCAGGTGGATGGGGAGTGTGGTGGTTCTAGTGATAGTTTCTCTATGGACCCTCAGTTGGAGCGTCAGGTGGAGACCATCAGGAACCTGGTGGACTCTTACATGGACATTGTTTACAGAGCCATCCGAGACCTCCTGCCAAAGACCCTCATGCACCTAATAATCAACAACGTAAGGCTGCTCCGTCTCTGGGTCAAAGTTTGGGCATTTTGGCACTGAGCACATTTCCAGTCTTGTGAGTGGAAACTTAAAATATGGGAGAATTGTGGGCCACTTTGTCGCCTGTTCAGTGGTTGATAAAGGGGTTCCAAAAGGGTTCCTTTTGTCGGAGGAATATGGTTCTACCAACAAATGTTTTCATCTGTGGAACCCTTTATAACGTGTTTTTGGTAAGGCAACGTGTTCTACTTATAAAAAATGATGTTAAATTCTTTTAATTGTTTTATGTTTCATTTAAACAGAGAGATTACAAAGTGATTTCAATTTTTTTTTTCAAGAGATCTCTTGTTAAAAAAGTAACATACATATAGGAAAACAACAGACAAAATAACACAGAAACTCAAGATTAAGAGCTAAAGTGGTGCAAGTGAATATTTTAAAAGAGCAGTATAATTAAAATGTAAAACATTTGTGATCTGCAGCCCTCCAATCTGATTTAAACTCCATTATTGAAATTCAGTGTATTAAAATGGGGCACTATGTACGAAACGTGCTGCCATTTCTTAAATGGTTATACTTTTAAGTTAAAGCTGACTGTCTGCACTTGAACTATACATCACCGGAAAAAATTAAGAGACCACTGCACCTTTTTCTTTCCTTTCCAAAAAAGTCGAAAAGGAAGGTTTTGAGAGAGGAACAGAAGGGTTAAAATTAAGAGACCACTGCAAATTGAACGCTTCTGTTCCTCACTCAAAACTTTCCTTTTCAACTTTTTTGGAAAGGAAAGAAAAAGGTGCAGTGGTCTCTTAATTTTTTCCGGAGCTGTATAGTCAATGTATCATTTCAAATTCAAAGTGTTAGAATTCAGAGACCAAAAAACAATGCTTTTGGAGTTACTGGACACACCTTGCCAAAAGTATTGCCCCCCTTGCAGTTTATTCAAATAGTGTACAAATTCTTCTAGAAAACTTGAAATTCAAAAATCTTTCAGTATTTCTTTGGGTTGCAGGTTTGCACAAAACCATAAAATCGTGAATAATTCACAAAATTTCAGCTTGGTCCACAAAGAACTCCTAAAATTACCACAATATTGCCATCTTCTAGAAGTAGTCAGAAATAATTAATTTCAAGATTTACTATATTTTGGAATTTATTTCGACTGTGGTAAGTTGCAAAATGAAAATCACTCTTTCAACCAGTTGAAGAGTATAGAGAAAACGACTCCAATTGGTTGGAGAAAGAAAAACACAATGCCTTCCACACAGTGAAAATTGGAGGTTCAGTGATGTCTTGTGGTTACGGTTCAGTGATGTTTTGGGGTTGCTTTACAGCCTTTGGCACAGGGTGCCTTGAATTTGTGCATGGATCCTGGCATCAGGAGAGTACCAAGGCATGTTGGAGAACAGTGTCAAAGCCAGTGTCAGAAAGCTGGGTCTCTGTCAAAGGACAATGACCCCAAACACACTTCAGAAAGCACCTAGGAATGCTTTAAGACAAAACACTGGACCACTCTGAAATGGCCAGCAATGAGTCTGAATCCCTTTGAAAATGTATGGAGAAATCTGCAGTCCTGAAGGGTGCCCCTACCCAGGTGAAAGACTATATAATTAATGATCTATATCTCCAGATGAAGTATACTTGGATGTGATCTCTTTCTGTCCCCAGGTGAAGGAATATGTGGGTAGTGATCTCCTCGTCCAGATTTACTCTCTTACTGAGAAGTCTGTGTTGATGGATGAGTCTCCAGAGCAGGAGCGGAGGAGAGAGGAGGTGCTGAGGACTCATTCTGCCCTGAAGGAGGCGCTGGCCATCATAGGAGATATCTCTACCTCTACCTGTTCCACTCCTTTACCACCTCCTGTTGATTCCTCCTGGCTGCATGGAGCCACCAGGACCAGCCGCAGGTAACACCGCACCGTGAGGCTAACCCCATCCTTACACAGGAAACACCCACCGCACCGTGAGGCTAACCCCATCCTTACACAGGAAACACCCACCGCACCGTGAGGCTAACCCCATCCTTACACAGGAAACACCCACCGCACCGTGAGGCTAACCCCATCCTTACACAGGCAACACCCACCGCACCGTGAGGCTAACCCCATCCTTACACAGGCAACACCCACCGCACCGTGAGGTTAACCCCATCCTTACACAGGTAACACCCACTGCACTGTGAGGCTAACCCCAAAACAGCAGTTGGAAGGAGGCTTGGAACAAAGTTTGCTTGATCTGAGTTGCCTAGAATTAGAACTTGTTATTGTGTCAGCTACAGTTCTCAGTTGTCATCATGAAATCTTAAGCTAGTCTTGCGATGACACTGATCTATTCAACCAATCAGAGAATATAGCAGTAATTGTCAAGCAGCCAGTAGATCAAGTGGAGATCTAGCTTGCTATTTTGATTCTCATAGCTGGTCTATTGTGTGAAGTTTATCTTTCACGTCACAAAGTGTATCCTGTTTCTGGTGAATGTTGGTCACAACAACTTGCTCTAATAATTAGCAACTTGTTTCAAAGTTTAGTTAGGTCATTGATAAGAGGCAAATCAAACTCTCTTCGTCATCTGAATGCTCTGCTTTAGTCAACTGTTGCACAACAGGACATTTCAAAGCTAGCTGGTAATACCTTGTCTGGCTTCACTTTGTGTATCTGAACTCTGCCTAAACTTATAACATCTGCTTCCAGAGCTCCGCCCTCTACCAGAGGCTCCGCCCCCTCTGCCCCACCTGTCCCCACCCGCCAAGCACCCCATGGACCAATCAGAAACAATGCTGATACCACCCAGTCTCCACCCATCCGATTCAGCAGACCCCCCCCTAATGTACCCAGGTAATCATGATGAGGATATTAAAATTACTAATTTTCTTGTTAGAATTCTCTGTCTATCCTGTGGGTTCTCAAACAGCCACGTACATACCAACACACACACTCCAACACACACACAACCGGCCAAAATTTGGCAGCAGGGAGAGTGGTTATTTGAGCTGGGTGGGGGTCTGCTGGAAAATGTGTTTCTCATCTTTTTCCCATCAGCCCCAGCATACAGACCCTCTTTTCCCCCTCATTTTCTTTCTCTCTTAACCTCAGTTTCTCGTGGCATGGATTTGTTTTTTTCCCCTTCTCTCTATTTTTCTTAATGCTATCTCTCCCTCTCCTCCACTTTGCCCTTTGCTTATTCCTGCCCTGGCTTTGGCCCGTGTGTCTTTTTCTTTCTGCCTCCTTTACCATGGTCCTGTTTGGCCTCACATATCATCCCTCTCTCCTCCCTCCCTAATTCTCTTTCTCCATAACTCTTCACTTTCTGGTCCTCTAGCTCCCGCCTAAGGAAAGTACAAGCGCGTTTCTCCTATTTCACATCATAGAAGCACACTGCCAGTTTTTTTCTCTGACACACACGCACCCACACACACACACCAAAATATTCCTTTGTCTCCACAGGGATCTTTCCTGGTCAGCACTCACAGGAATGCTGACAGATTTTAACTGGATTCTCCTCTAGACACCCAATTTGTTTCAGAAGATCTATACTGTAGACTTCTGTTGTAATATCAAACATTGTATGAGTTGTATAGTGATCTATAATGAACTGTATTGTAGTGGGCTGGACTCAGCTCAATCGAACCTCCATTGCAGTATTTATACAGTATCTAGTTTTCTAATGGTAATATGAGCTTACACACAGATCTTAGTTGCTGTATAAAAACCTATAACTACAACCCGGCAACCCCTGTCACTGGTATGCCTTCCCTGTCCAGAATTAGAAGTTTGTCTGTTCAATGTTAATAAAGACACTGCGTAAACCGTGCTATGGTGGGTTTGAATGAATCCCAGACTTCATTTATTCCCCCAACGTGATGTTCCATCGATCCCCACCCTATGGAGGGTATCCCGCGTGTTTTCTAGTCATTTCTAAATGGTTCCTGCGGCTGACGTGGTTATGGAGGACCATTGTGTTGTAGCTTTCACTTTGTTTTAATCATTGTTATGTTTTGCGGGTACATTAGACTCCGTATTGGACAGTGCTGGTTTACATTCATCCCTGGATGTGTGTGACTTGCAGTAATCATATCTATTCTGTCTCTTTCCAGAAGGCTACCACCGGCTGTCCCCACAAAATCCTTGCACTGACCCCTCCCATCAACACAAGCCTGCCTCTGATAGGACAACTCCATTCTGTACGCCCTGTCAATCAGATTTTATATTTTACTCTTTTAAAGATGCCATTTTAACTTATTTACCCCCAAATTGTAAAGATATGCCTATCCAACGCAACCCTGACACACTTGTATCCCATCATCCCCATATACTTGCATAGATCAGAAATTGTGGGATAGGTGTTAATAATGTGGTGGTTATTTCGACGAGTCGGTAAAAAGGAAGTCTGATCTGTACTTTCTACCCATTCCATTCTGGAGGTGAAGGTCCATTTTAAAGTTGAGTGTGCAGCTAGATTTTTGCTGGAGATATACAGAGTGTCAATGAGTTGTCTAACTTGTAATGCAACCAGTGTGCAGGCTGGCTCCCTGTCTCCTCTCCCCCTGTTCTCCTTCCCTTTCTCTCATCCCCCACCCCCCAATCTCTGGGAAATCCTCTCCAACCTGGCTGCTGTGAATGCCAAGGTGGCCTTGTAACTGTTTTGTACATATGGTAATCTCTACAATTGTTGGAATGTCTGTTTGTACTACCACATGTGAGCTTCGTGTAAATATACAATTTTGTGTAAATACACAAACAATATTCACCACTGTTTCTATGGTTTAAATAAACAGGGTTAGCATTTTCTAGAACGGTGTGGTCCTTTGACTTGATGACATGTAATTGATTAGAGAAGTTCAGCTTATTATCAGATCATGTTGCATAACGGTTGTTTCGTGTCCTGAGGACAGCCCCTTTATATATTTGATTTAAATTACACTTGAATTATATAAATTGGACGTTTGAAAATAAATGCCCACAGCCTACAAGTTATGCCCATAAGTTATGCGTCATTGACATTTCACAATGAACTTTAAAAAATAAAATACATTGAGGTTGTCTGTAGAATTGCAATTAATGAATGATAACGTTGACGCGCGAATGACAATCAAACGCAATTGTGACGGATGGGGTGACGACGTTTGTCTTAAATCCAGACATAACCCGCTGTTTATTTTAGGAAACTAGGTTGAGTTACAGGGGGCTTCGGGGAGAGAGGGGGACAATTTACCCGGCTGAACTCAAGAGTGGAAGATTAAACATCAACTAATCATGAAGCCACAATCCCAGCCACGCGGTGGAAAATTAGCATGAGGCCTGGGAAACGCGAACTCAAGGTATGGCTGACATCAAGTGGTTCTAGTAAGGGACTGCGTGCGTGGTAGGCCTATTCTTCGTAAATAGAGCAATTAAACTTCGGTCTAACACTTCTGTTTATTGCTTTCACCTGATAGTTAATTGCAGTCACCTGGTCCCTTATCAGAATGACAACCTGGTCTCTGGAATATGTTAGAGTAAATGAATAGCTACTGAAACAAGTATGCTTTTAATTCAATGTAAGGTCAGGTCATTCAATGTAAGGCCATGGTTAAGGTATATTTCTACAGTACTTAGTATTGCGAATAAATCTAAATTTCCATTGCGTGCGTTCATATTTTTGTGATCCACTTCATTATTTCGTAGAGCTATAGAAAATCCATTTAAAAACCACAGTGTTAAAAAAATATCAGTATTATTTTGAATTCTACCCCTAGAATAATGAAATAATCTCATATATAACAGTTACAGAATTAAGGCATAAAACTATTGCAAGACAACACTCCCATTACACATAAATACCATCAAATACGTTATATACAATAAAGTTGAGGTGATACATATTTACAGATAAGTTGCATAAGTGTTTACCACGTGCAACTTATATTAAATACAGTGCGTACAGACATTATTCAGACCCCTTCACCTTTTCCACATTGTCACGTTACAGCCTAATTCTAAAATGTATTGAGCATATTATATCATCAATTTTCACACAGTGCCCCATAATCCCAAGCAAAAAACTTTTTTTTTTTTAAATACAACAGAAGTAGCCTATTACATTTACATAGGTATTCAGACACCTCTAAATTATTTTTTGAATCACATTTGGCAGCGATTACAGCCTATTTTCTTGGATATAACCATAGATCATGGAACAGTAGATAGGCTAATGTCATTTAGCCCCGGAACATCAGGGCAGTGACTAAATATGTTATCGTATTGTTTTCTACACTATTGCTGATGCATGAAAAGTGATTCCAACCTCCCACATATCATTTATATTTTTGTGTAGCAAGTTGCTACACATACCATCATGACTGGTTTTAAGTGGCTTGAGTTTTCCAAACTGGTCTCAGGTAAGATGGTTTATGTCAATGGATATAACTCTAAAAGCTTGGCACACCAGAGGCCTATACTACAAAGCAGGATTTGGGATTAGCGAGCTAACTTCAGGTTGAACCCTGGGTTGACAGTGTCACAACGGTGGTTCGCTTGTTACCGGGTTACATTGCCATGGTAACTTATGCTTCACACCTAACCTGCTCCGGAGCAGGTTATATTCGAGATAACAGATTAACACATATAAAAGCACCGCCTACTGACCAATCAATTCGCGATTGGAAATGGCGTCACCATTCTTCGAAGATCCCGTGGAGCTCGGTGCGTGGATAGTGAGAGGGTCTCTTAGGAAAGCACATATAAAAGCACCGCCTACTGACCAATCAATTCGCGATTGGAAATGGCGTCACCATTCTTCGAAGATCCCGTGGAGCTCGGTGCGTGGATAGTGAGAGGGTCTCTTAGGAAAGCAAGAATATTCAGAGACCGACAAAAACCCATTGGCTTTCTCTGATGAGAATCTTTATGAAAAATATAGATTCTCAGCGGTGGGAATTACATATCTTTGTCAGCTTCTTGAGCCGGATGTTGCCAGTGCGAGGCATTGAAGTCGTGCGCATACAGTTCCACAGACTGTATGTATAGTGTTACGTTTTTTTTGCTACAGGTAGTTTTGTGTGCTGTGGGTGATGTGGAGAACATAAGCAAAAACACGGTCTGGCGCGCAGTTCGAAAGGTGGTCTTGCTCTAACACAGTGGCTCCCAACCTTTTTCAGTTACTGTACCCCCAAAAAGATTTTGCACTGCTTGGAGTACCCCTGAAGTACCCCCTCATGTTAATTTCACTAGTAAGCCTATGGTGTCATGAGTGTTTTCAAGTACCCCCAGGGGTCCTAGTACCCCTGGTTGGGAACCACTGCTCTAAGATCTACTTGATGTGTTGTGTTCCCAGGCCACTTGCCCACGTAGTCTATTAAAGAAGGCTTATATGAAATCGTAGGTTGACTACAACGTATGTTGACTACTTCATCAATAAATAATATAGACCCTATGACGTTTACTGTTGTATATTAAATCCAGCATAGTCCTTTCATAGGGTTCCCCAGAGTGATCTGTGCCATAGATTGCACCTATATTCCGATAACAGCATCTCTGCATGAGAGTGAAGGTGATTTTGTTAATCGCAAGTCATTCCACAGCATCAATGTACAGATAAGGGAAAAATAAGGATAGTCATTGTTTGGTCATTTAAAAAAAAAAAAAAAAATTTAACCTCCTGAGACCCTGTGTCCACATATGAGGACACTATGTTTTAGGCTTTCTGCACCATGTACTTCATTCTGCTTAACTTAAACCTATTGTCCTTATTAGAGGACAGTTGTCTGTGCCATGCTTAGATAGTATACTTATAAGGTCCACCAATCCCAAATAGCTAAGAGGAATTAAAAATGCATACATTAACAAAGCTTAGGAGGTTAACCTTTATTTAACCAAGTAGGCCGATTGAGAACAGATTCTCATTTGCAATGGCAACCTGGCTAAGACAAAGCGCAGATGTGCAGGACAACATACAATTACACAAAGTACACAGTGTACAAAATGAGGTAGAGTTTGAATGAAATACAAATGCAGTACAGTCTATATATAGTTAGTGCAAAAGTGATAAGGCAATACCAAGAGTACAAATGCGCTAGAAAGTCTAGCTAAAATTGTAAAGTGCAGTAGAGGGCATTATACAGTTTGTGCAAAGTGAGGAGTATTTTGCAAGGTAGGTAGGTTAGTGTGCAAAGGTGGAGTGGCAAAAACAATAGTCATACTGGTAGCTACATTGTCTACATGGACACAAAGGGTTTTCATAAAAAGCAGTGGCCATTTAAAGGTAATTCCTTTTTAGCACATATAGAAATAGGTTATTCACACAGCACAGGTGTCACAGGTGGACTTTCTCCCCACCATGGAGTCCTTTCAAATGCACATTGATGTTTCACTTCTTCTCTTGTTATATTTATTTTTTATTTGCTCCCAAGACGCTTAACACTGCCAGGGTTGCAACTGAAAGAATACAGAAAATATTGTCTTACACGCCATAAGAATTCATCTAAGCAACACATTAATTTAATGGAGTGCACAATTGTAATTATAGTCATATCTAGTTGTACCTTAATGATGGGGCCAGGGACGTCGCTAGAAAATCATGGATGGGGGGCTAAGCCTCGTTTTGGGGGATATGGGCATACTCCCCAAAACATCTTTTCATCACGTATTTTTACCAACAAAAGTCACCAACAAAAGTCACAAAAACGGCATGTACTATGTAGCCAAAATACTTTTGTCAACTATAGTTTATAGTAAATTAACATCTACATACAGTATAGTCTGTTTCTAAGCGAGATTTCTCTGAATGATTCTGAATCATTTCAAAATCAGATTTAGTCATTAGCCCATTCATCTCGGAATAAAGTCATTAAAAAATTGATCATAATTAAAAAATGAAACATTTAACAACCGGATCTCCCTTCCTCTGAACAGAATAAGTTGCAATACGTTAACTTCAAACCCAAGGAAATATGAATCTGTGAAACGCACAGTTTTGCAACTGTGTTCCTGATGATTATTAGTGACATGCAAATGTTAGCTAGCATGTCATTAATGGGAAATTAATATTTTCATTAGTTCGTTAGTGTTGTCGCTAAAAAATTAGACCCCCTATTATCGGCCACCGTGCCCAATTATTGGCCACCATATTATTTTGTTGAATTACATTATAATTTATTTTTATTTATATTACAAATGACAGACCTTAGTCTTCTCTGAAGTGTCTACTAGAAAGTTGTAGCTAGCTTTCTTGCCTTCCGGTAAAGA
This sequence comes from Esox masquinongy, assembly GCA_016801175.1. Lineage (NCBI taxonomy): Eukaryota > Metazoa > Chordata > Actinopteri > Esociformes > Esocidae > Esox > Esox masquinongy. The sequence continues at coordinate 8,879 of JACXGI010014252.1, read as the reverse complement.
AAAAAAACGGATCACTTTGATATTACATGACGTCTGGTCTGTCGCGCAAGTCGAATTTCACGAACTGCGACTTGTCAAATTTTTTTCCATACATGACATTTTTATGATCTCAAAAAAATGTTTTTTTTTAGATCATAAAAATGAGGAGGGCTAAAGCCCTCCTAAAATAGGCCTAGCGACGTCCCTGGATGCGGCAGCGATGTTAAGCCTTGTAACTTACGCATTTACGGAGTCGGGAATTTGCAAAAGCTGCCCCTGGACGTGACGTAACGTGAGAAGTGTAGCAGCAGTCATTAATTTCAAAGGGGGCATTCCTAAACGTTTGATGGCTAATGGCAACGCCGAATGCTCGATGGCTATAGTGCAGCTCCTATGTAAGCTGTTCAATATCCCCCTAACATTGTTTCATAACACCACCCCAAACTCTCCTCAAGACAAGACAGAAATTAATCTTTCCCTTGATCCTGACTAGTCTCTCAGTCCCTGCCCATGAAAAACATCCCAACACCATTGGCTGCCAACACCATGTTTTACTATGGGATTAGCCAAGTGAAAGGTGGTGCCTGGTTTCCTCCAGATATGACACTTGGCATTCAGGCCTGAGAGTTTATTCTTGGTTTTATCCGACCAGAGAATCTCGTTTCTTATTGTCTGAGAATTCTTTAGGTGCCTTTTGGCAAAGTCTAATTGGGCTGTCATGTGCCTTTGGCTTCTGTTTAGCCATTCAACCATAATGGCCTGAGTGTTGGAGTGCTGCAGAGATGGTTGTCCTACTAGAATGTTCTCCCATCTTTACACGGGAACTCTGGATCTCTGCCAGAGTGGCCATCGGGTTATTAGTCACCTCCCTGACCCTACTCCCCCCACATTACTCAGTCACTGGGAAGCCAATGTTCTTGGGGACCTTAAACACCTCAGAAATGTTTGGTACCCTTCCCAGAACTGGGCCTCATGGCTTGGTTTTTGCTCAGACATGCGTTGTATCATCAAAAACAAGTACCTGCTCCCCGGATCCCCTTCCTGCAACTCATCAAGGCTTGCCTTCCTACCCTCTGTCCATAGATCACTCAAATAGTCAATCTCCCTCTCTCTCCCACAGCACTGTCCCCTCAAACTACAAAACTGCTGCAGTCACACCCATCTTAAAGAAACCTGGTCTGGACCCCACTAATTTTCATAACTTCCGTTACATCTCCAACCTCCCCTTCCTGGCGAAAACCCTCAAAAGGACTGTTGCTTCCCAACTGCAATGTCACCTCCTCAATAACAGTTTATTCAAGCCTCTTCAGTCTGGGTTTCGACCACTCCACAGTGCCAAAACTGCCCTCCTCAAGGTTGTCAACGACCTCATCTCAGCTGATGCCGGTGCCCTCAACATCCTTATCCTCCTCGACCTGAGTGCTGCGTTTGACACAGTTAGTCATGAGATCCTCCTCACCAGGCTCTAGGCTCTGGGTGTTGAGGGTACCGCACTCTCCTGGCTACACTCATACCTCACCAACCATACCCACTACATCTCCCTCAGTGGCCATAATTTGGAATCAGCTGCAGTCACACAGGGTGTCCCCCAGGGCTCTGTTCTTGGCTCCTTGCTCTTCATCACCTACATCATCCCCCTTGGTCAGATCCTCCGTCACTTCAAACTTGACTTCCACTGCTATGCCGACGACACTCAAATTTACCTTAGCACCAAATCTCTCACCAACCCACCTTTGGTCCACATTGAATCCTGTCTGTTAACAATAAAATCATGGATGCAGCAAAACGTCCTCAAGCTCAATAGTGGTAAAACTGAACTACTACTCATAGGCACTAAATCCATGCTCACCAAAACTGGCACCTTCACTCGCACCATTAACGACACCGTTGTTTCTCCTTCTGCACGCAACCTAGGTGTCATCCTGGGCTCCTCCCTCAGCTTTGAAAAACACATAAGACAGTTAAATCCTAATTTTTTCACCTCCACAATATTGCCAAGCTAAAGGCCTCCCTCTCCCGTACCGCCACTGAAACCTTAATACATGCATTCATCTCCTCCTGCCTAAACTACTGCAACTCTTCTTTCTGGCATCAACTCTTCTCTCCATATGTTATAAATTGTCCAAAACTCATCAGCCAGACTTCTCCCCCACACCAAGTCCTGGCAGCACATCACCCCTATCCTCTGGGAACTCCACTGGCTTCCCATCCCTCAGTGCATTTATTATAAAATTCTTCTGTTCCCCTATAAAGCCCTCCATCAGTTTGCTCCACCCTACCTCTCTGATCTTATTCCCCATTACCTACTCGGTCACTCTGCTCTGCTACAGTTGGTCACCTCATCATCCCCTGGTCCAAGCTATGAAGATTTGGAGACAGGGCTTTCTCTTTCTCAATCAATCTGTGACTGAATCAATTACCATCTTCATCCACTGCCTCAAGCCTCATCTGTTCAAACAAGCATACCCCTAGCCCCTGCCCTTTCCCTTTGCCCACTGTCATGTCTGAGTCCTTTTCTTTGCATTTGTATGTGTACTGTCCAATCGCTCTCCTAAGATGTTTGTTATATAGCGCAGAAAAGCGTTATATAAGTTCAATGTATTATTATTATTATTGCAACTCTGGAACCTTGTATACACACACTCCTGAAGGATGCATCAATGGAAACAGAACACACCTGAGATCAATTTCAAGTGTCATACCAAAGGGTCTGAATACTTATGTAAATGTGATACTGCTAAAATCTCTTAACACCTGTTATTGCTTGGCCATTATGGAGTACAGGGTGTAGATTGGTGAGTGAAAAATGAATTGAATCCATTGTAGAATAAGGCTGTAACGTAACAAAATGTGGAAAAAGTGAATCGGTCTGAATACCTTCTGAATGCACTGTACAGATAAGGTTCTTATCAAGTGCATTGATCAAATTATCAAGTGCATTGATCAAATAGCAGCTCAGACAATTTGTTTTTGAAGTAGTAAAGAGTTTATTTTCAGAATGGGACCCGGCATCTTCAACAGAGATGAGGCAGAATATCTTCCTCAAAATAATGTCACTCAAAATACAGAAACGTATTATCCCAAACACCTGACATTACTAATATTAAAGTGATTACAGTTTGAGTGTCCTAGTTTTCATTCCAAATACTCGCTTTTCTCCCAGAGCCCTTGGTTACAAGATACACATTTAGAGGTTTTATAAATTGTATTATTTAAACAAGATCCTTTCTTACTGGTGGAATCTCAGCAAAGCCTCTACACACAGAAGCCAGTAAAGAGCTTCTGTTCAAAAAGTTAAAATACAAGCAAAAGCTATCCTTTATTTTGTATGGTGTCCAGTTCAGGACTATGGCAACTCATCGCTGCAATTCTTATCCTGCTCAGGAGAGTCAAATATCTGGATATAATTACTCTGAATCACATTCCACCAACCTCAACCAGGAAGTTAGCCATAACAAACGAGTACAAGAGTGCTCCTCCGGCTACAGACCCCAGTTAGCTGCAAATGCCTAAACCTGCCAAAAGGAGTCGGTAGAGCACGACCAAGCATGGAAAACCTATCTAAGAAACTTCCACCAACCAGAACAGTGCTGCAGCAATTTTCACCGACCTATTCAGATATGGCAGGCATGGTTAGTATGCCACGACCAGGAGACTTCTGCGCAACTTTGGAGCCGAAGCAACAGCTTTCAAGTACAGTTTTTACAAGAGACTTCATTCGTCCTCAGTTGATTAATGTGTACTGGGCTTCGTCACCCAGACCTCTTTCGCTTTTCCCCTTCAGCGTAGAAAGCGCGCCAGGTCCTCCCGTATCTCTGCCTCATCCCAGGGTCCATGGATGTTATCCTTGTCGCTCTGCAGCCTGATCAACAGCAGAGGGCATAGCAATGTTACGGCTCCCAAGGCTGCAGCCAGGAGTACAGCTCCCCCGGGCCAGATGGAGCCCAGCCCACCCACCCCGCACAAACCCATCAGCACGCAAACACACCCGAACCCCCGCGGGGCACACTCCCTCAGCCGCTGCCGCAGACAAGGCCACAGGGCAAATACCAACAGGGCCCAGCAGAGCATGGTGAACGTATGAAGGGACGAAGGCGAGGGAGAGTTCAGGCCCCCAGAAGCGCGAAGGTCCCCAGGAAGGCGCGAAGCCAGGCAGACGGAGGCGAAAAGGGCCGCGTTGAGAGAGAGGCTGCCAGGGGGTGAGGGTTGGGCATATGGGAAGGACACTAGGTGGGCTAGCAGCATCAGGGCCGTCATGGCGTACACTGTGTCGGTACTGACAGACTCTGTTAATGTCCTGAGGACTGGAGAGAACCCGAAGGTGAAGGACAGGAAGATGGAGGCACTCTGCAGGTCGGACCAACGCGTACGTTGTTGGCTGTCTGAATCCCCCTGCGGATCCAGCGCTTGGTAGAATCCGTAGCCCAACAAGGCACAGAGCAGGCCACTCCACAGCAGGGTGGAGGGGGAGAGAAGGCCCTGGAAGGAGTAGAAAGAGGTTGGACTTTAGTGTGGTCCTTTTGTGGAGTCTAAAACAGAACAACATATCAAAAATTATAGGGCACAGCTCTGGTCACATTTGTGCACTGAATGGAGAATTGGGTGTCATTCCAGTTTGAGCCTAAGGTTTCTCTACCTGCTCCATGTACAACCAGAGAGTAAGAAACAGAGCCACACAGGAGATCTGCTGGGCCACCAGTCCGGCCTCCTGCACCACGGCCCAGTAGCGGTACTGGCGGAGGCCCTCGTTCCTTCTGAGCTCCTCCAGGAAGCGGTGGTCTACGTAGTTGTCCGGGAAGGGCTGGCGTTCCCATAGTACCTTCCTCCAGGGCACCGCCGGGCCTGGGCCCGTTCCCAACCCACTGTCTGCCCCCATCAACTGGAAACATACACACAGTGAGCCAAAACTATAAACTAGTATTTACTGTCCTTCTCAGGGACCAGACATTTATCATGGTCCACAACATGTCAGAGACTGAATGGATGTGTTCGAGGGGATCAAACACGTAATCTACCATGGGTAAATTGTGTCTGACTGACCTACAAATAATGAGTTATTTATGATGCAATCCTAGCGTTCCAGCTAAACCAGCATTATTTTGCGGTTTTACAGGCGTGGGTGAATTTTTAAACATTCTATTGCCTAGCCAGTGTAAGGAGATTCGTTGATCAACAGTAGACGCAAGATCCCCTTTAACGCGGCTTTAACCTATTACAAACAACACAATAGTAGAGATTAGAGACGTGGTGGCTGGTCATACTGTTACTAACGTAGCGGAGTATCATATTCTCACGTAAACATGTATTTAAACCAATGGCAGGCTTGCCTTGACTGCGGATTATGGTTGTTAGCCAGTTACTGTAGCTAGCTAGCAAAGGCGGCTAACTTTGCCTATTTGGTTAATGTATTCTTGCAGTCATTCACCAACAGAACCAGGCTGAAAAGATATATAACGGGGTATAATCTTTCAGTTATAACTGCACAGTCTTTCTGTAAAACATACAAAAGGATTTTTTTATTTCACCTGCGAGGGACGGAGCTGGCTCGTCAAATCTGTAACCTCGTCATAACACTACCCGGAAGTGAGGTCCAGGAAATTGTAAATATTAAACAGCGTCCTCTGTCGAGTGTTTGTTATATTTTATTTGTTCAAGCCAGTAACAAGAGACATCCAACAGAGATGTTAAAAACTCACCAAAATGTCCTTTTTGAAAGGATGTGTTTCTTTTCTTTTTTTAATCTAGCTATGTCTGTGTCTAGGTGTCTGTGCTAAACATTCCTGGTCCCTCCTTTACTGCCATACCGGCAAATATCTACCAGCAGACTGCCCTGCCAGTCAATAGGTGATCACACACACACACACAATAAAAAAATAACTAAAATATTTCAACATTCTTAATGCATAGACACCTAAGTGTACCAATAACATGTCCATCTGCACACTTCATAGCAGCTTCACCCTGGATTTGTGCATAGGTCATTTTGAAGGCCATCTACTTTCAGCCTGTCTGCAATGGCCCATACTCCAAAATATTAGCACGGCCCATTGGCACTGACAACTAGTGATGGCCAAACGAGGCTTCATTAGTGTTGTTTTTGTAGCAGGATATTATGCTGGCAGAACTCAGATTTTCTTTATCAAAATAAAAGCCATCATTGAAATGTATAAGGCAATATAGTTAATAATCCAGTCTGTAAATGAGAACAGACAAGAACTATATTGGAACAGACATTAAACATAAAATGTACAGACTAGATTGTTAGCTATATTGCCTTATACATTTCAACAATGGCTTTTATTTTGAAAAATAAAATCTGGAGTTAGCACTCTTAGCATAATATCCTGCTGCTAGAAGAACGCTAATGAAGCCTCGTTTGGCCATCAGTACTGACAACTGAGTCAAGCGTAATATAAATGATTTATACTTAATGCAGATTGCTCCATGTATCGGTCAACATGAGCAGCCCACCTCTACAGTGATACCCTCCTTGTTGCCTCCCCACACTATTGGGTGCATTTTCAACTTCCTCATACATAAGAATGCTTATTGATTTACACCACTAGATACACACAATGTTTCACCTCAGAGGCTTTCATACTGATAAATTGGTAATGTCTCAAAATGTACAGGCCCTTGTGAGAACTGCAGTTATTCACAACATGTGCAATAAACTGGATTGCATTTGACACACACATGCGTCCTAGAAATCCCTTCACCTTTCTGTAATCAATACAGAGTTCAAAGAAGTAAAGCTTCGCCCTACGCTCCCCACTTAATGGGTTTGGCTCCAGTACAGGTACCAACCAGACTCTCTAGTACCCAGACGAGCAAAAAGACAGAACCAACCACCATGGTAAGTATGAGGGTTTGGGCTAATCATTGCCATAACCTCAGCTGCAGCTGGAACCCTATTCTTGCAGAAGACACTTTGGGTTAGTTGTTCTAATTTGGGACTAATTTAGACCTGAAACAGCTGGTGGGTTTAATTAACTACCAGGTAGAAGCAAGTGTTTCAGTCCCCCAGGATCTGGGTTGAAGAACCCTGTTAGGAGTTTATCTTACTTTGGGTTTGAAAATCAGAATAGTTAGTCCCCTAACTTCACCGTACACTTGTTCAGCTGTAACCCTAGTTCAGCTCATCTTTACGGATGCATAGCTATACATGGCTCTAACTTACCAAACACCTATGAGTCAATGTGCAGTGAATGTCTGTTAGCTGCAGGTTGGGAGCCTTCATAGTTCTGCCAGAGAGAGAACAGACCAGAGCCTGGTGGGGCCATGTGGACAGAGACTGAGAGGGTGGTAAAGACACCCTAGCAGACACTGTTTGCACTGATATAATAGATGCCTTATTTTAGAGGCTTTTCCTTCCTAATAATTTAGTAAGGTTTCAAGCAAATCCTCCTGTTTAATACTGCATTGCTGACCAAGGAATCACACATAAAAACTTCACTAAAGTTAACTTGCTGCATCCAGTGCATGTCACAAATGAACGTTCCAACTTCCCCTTTCATTGCTTATATCCCCATGCATTGATCAGGTTGCATCCACTGTGTGTAGTGCCAGTCTCAAACCCAACAATGGAAAAGTGTAAAGGGATCCAACCTCTCTGTAAGCCACTCCGGCCGCCTCAAATAACAACACATGCCAGCTGAAGGTTAGTCCTGGCACAGAAGTAAAAGGACGTGTAATATTTTAAATTACACACTGTGAAGCCTTTTTTCAGGAATTATTTATAGATTGTTTTATTCGGATAGAGACAGTGGGGAGAAACAGGATAACTTTGGCTAAAAATGAAATGGGCCAGATTCAAACCCTGGCAAAGGTGGTGCATGTGCACCAGAGACAACAGCCCTGAGTGCTGGACCATGCCAGGCCACCAGGAAGCCTTTCATGTCAATAAAAGGAGTTGATTTAAATTATTTCTTAGCTGTAAAGGTCATGTTTTGTCTTGCAGTGTGTGAGCCCATAACCACACTGAAATGAAGATGTGATCTGTGCACCCACCAACAGGACCAATGTGTGTTCTCTATGAAGACCTAGCGGTCTGAGCCACGGTCTTCAGTGGATGTGCTGCTGCTGCATCTTTCACCATTGTTCTGTCAAATAAAGCATAAAATGTCTGAAAAAAAAAAGTCATCTTTAATTGAAACCACAACACGAACAAATACAGGAGTTGAGTGAAAGACAACACAATGTTTTATTTAGAAATTCACAGTTTCTAATGGCACTACATCTTTTGTAGTTACACTCTTGCTCTGGTTCCACAACACTGTGCAGCTCTTCCTAAGAGGACTCAGACACAGAGAGGAGGAAGAAATGGAGAAAAAGAAACATGGAAAGAAAGCAACAGACAAGACAAGGTTTAGCATAGAAAAACAAAAAGGCATGAAGGTAGAAATAATAAAGTGCACCCTGAGCCCTGGAGACCAATCACCAAGGACCAACCACGCCAAACTAAAGGGCTTTGGAGTCTCACCCACTCCCACGAGAACAACACAAACACTCTTGCATGCATGCATACAGTCACATACAAGTTTAATATCATTCACATTCAAAAAAAAAGTTAGAAAAATAAAAATGAAAGAGTCATGATTCGCCGGGAATGGAAAAAACAGGGTGCATTCCAAACTTATCACATCATTCCCTTTTATGAAATGAATATGTTTGTGTCAGACTTCTGAAAACCATTAGGTCGGATGAATGAAGGACAGCAGAAGTGGCTTGTTAAAAGTGCGATTCTTGTTAATAGAAACAGCAGTGATTCAATTTAAACAGGTGTGTTTGAACTGTCTGAACTCTGTGCAGGGGTTAGAGTTCAGAGTGTAGGAGACCTAGGGGACGGTCTGGAGAGGTAACAATGTTGTAAAGGGGGGTCTGTGTGTGTGTGTGTGTGT
>JACXGI010014251.1:0-19488 GCA_016801175.1 Esox masquinongy | reverse complement strand
CCATGTCATCTGCTGGTGTTGGTCCACTGTGTTTTCTGAGGTCCAAGGTCAACGCAGCCGTCTACCAGGAAGTTTTAGAGCACTTCATGCTTCCTGCTGCTGACCAAATTTATGGAGATGCAGATTTCATTTTCCAACAGGACTTGGCACCTGCACACAGTGCCAAAGCTACCAGTACCTGGTTTAAGGACCATGGTATCCAGGTTCTTAACTGGCCAGCAAACTCGCCTGACCTTAACCCTATAGAAAATATATGGGGTACTGTGAAGAGGAAGATGCAATACGCCAGACCCAACAATGCAGAAGAGCTGAATGCCACTATCAGAGCAACCTGGGCTCTCATAACACCTGAGCAGTGCCACAGACTGATCGACTCCATGCCACGCTGCATTGCTGCAGTAATTCAGGCTGTACATGCTCATACTTTTCATGTTCATACTTTTCAATTGGCCAACATTTCTAAAAATCCTTTTTTTTGTATTGGTCTTAAGTAATATTCTAATTTTCTGAGATACTGAATTTGGGATTTTCATTAGTTGTCAGATTTAATAATCACAATTAAATGAAATAAACATTTGAAATATATCAGTCTGTGTGTAATGAATGAATATAATATCCAAGTTTCACTTTTTGAATGGAATTACTGAAAAAGTCAACTTTTTGATGGCATTCTAATTATATGACCAGTACCTGTATATGGTAGCAGTACAGTAAAAATTGTACATATTTCCCCATTAAACTTTAACATTATGTCTAGTCATACTTTCCAAGGGAACCTTCACAGGGAGCTACACTACCAAACAGGTGGAGATTGTCATTAACCCCTATAACCTTAGTTCTCTGCCTACTGGGATACTTCAGTCAGCATCAGATTCAGAGTCTCACAATTGTTTCTAGTCCCAAAATGATTTCTATCCCCATGGCCCCGGCCAAAAGAAGTGGACGACACAGGGAAAGGAATCCCATTTGGCACACACATTGTGGCAGGATATGTCTGCATATTCCCAAAGGGCACTCTCGTCTCTTCATAATAAACTATGTGTGATCAGGCCTCCCATGGCTCTGGTGTAAATCAGTGCACCGCATAGGGAATAGACATCCTTTTGGTACACAGACATAGTGTATTCAGAGACATGGATCATGTGCGTGCGAATTGTGTGTTGTTCTTCACGGTGCACTGTGTGGGGTGTAACTGGCAATCGTCCTGAATTTTCTTTGCCTACATCCCGTGATTTTTCTCCTCATACAAATATACATAACTCCTACAGCGCCTCCGAAATCCAGGAAGAGAAGCAAAAACACTGATTAGGGAAGATAATGTGTTCTGTTTGCATTGGGCCCATGGCTCTTCATAGAAACCAACATGTATTTGGGTTTCCATGGGTTGTTTTGGTTGCCAGGACAAGTTGGTTCAGCTGTCAGTTAATAACAAGAGCCATTACGTAACTTTTCCAAGGGATGACTTTGCACCAACGTGTCAAAGTAAACATTCAGAAGTAATTTTAGGGGCAGCAATTGAAACGGGGCAGGTTACCCTCGAGATCGGTGAATTGATAATGGGAAAGATAATGTTGATAGTCTTTGTGGTTGACATGCAACTGTTGATGACTCAACGTATGCATGTATGTCACGCTTTGCTTCTCCCCTTGTCCTACAAGCACTTTCAATTACCAATTCGCATTACCAATTCGCATTACCAATTCACATTACCAATTCACATTACCAATTCGCATTACCAATTCAAATCAGCTCGGAGAGCAGGAGGGGAAAAGAAGGCGGAGACACCCAAGCATCATAAATGGCACTCTGTCCTTTATATGTTGCATTATATGATATGGTCAAAATGAGGGTATCCTGTGGGGCTATGAACAGAAAAGGTGCCCTTTGGGACCCACCTCCAATATCCCTCATGTTACTACAACAAACATTGAACACGGAAATTCAAGTACGGATTGCTTACCCCTGGTACGTTTGCACTGAGGTGAAGAGCATATCTCCTCAAGATGGCGCTCTGACTCAAGGAGAACAGGAGTGAGAGTTCTGTGAGCGTGTGACAGAGTGCATGTGCGCACATGACTGTGGTGTGCACGTGCATCTGGGCCTGCGATTGCATTCGTAACATTAATTGTGTTTTATTTGTTCAGTCAGGCTCCACATCAACACCGGTCTCCCTCCAAATATCAGAGAGAGCGGTGCGTCTGCCTCGCCAAACAGCCCTCTTCACAAACCTCATTTTCACTGAGGACTGTGATTAGCAGTGATATGTTTCAGACAGGGCAAGGTCACTTAGGCAAGGTGGAATCATACTTCATCTACAGATCTGTCTACAGATCCCACCAGCAAAAAGGGCTGGACCAGCATTGGTGTTCAACACACTTTGTAGCGCTTGTACATACTGAAGCTCCCAATAGGCCACTGCTCCACTGACTACAGCAAGGCTCTTCAGTGACCGTGGAAGAGGAACCGGATGGATTCCCACACATGCAGAGAATACATTCATTTCAACCAGTGCATTATTTTGGGGGGCTTTCTAACTCTAGTGAATTCCTAAATAGTTACATGAAAACTTTTTTATTTATTTAATGTCAGGAGAGTCTCCAATTACCCCACAAACAAAGAATACTAATTTTCCTCTAACTCATGCCGATAGTGTTTACAAGCAAATTGATTAGTTTCCACTCTGTGCCAAATTACACCCCTACTCCTACAGTACAATGCAGGGTACCATAACTTTGTTCTTATGAGAGATAAGGCAAAATGAGAGTGTGTTTACGTTTAAACTTCAGCTCCTCATAGAACCAGTGTTTTGTGAGTATTTGGAAGCCAAAATCACAATTTTCTTTTAAACTAAAGACAACACAGACCATGGTATGGTCAAATTGTGGGAAACACTTAAAACGTATCTGATACCATAAAAAAATACCAAACATGAAAGTCACCACAATTTGACCATACCATGAATCATTTGTTGACTTTTTGTCCGACATCTGAAAGGGATCTGAAAGGCTTGTTGGCAACAAAACCGATAATTTTTTTTCCACCTAATGATGATTTCGCTGAAGTTGTACCGCCTGCTTCGTAGAATCAGAAACGTAATGCTGGCAGGCGTAATGATGTGAGACATACTGCTGAGAAACATATTGCAGCATACACTGTTGACATGAAGTATATATGGATGCTGACTGTCTGTGATATTATCAAAGTTTGCTATTACTGACCATTGGTGCGCAAACCACCACAGCTACACTCGTTCATTGAACACCCCCCCACACCCCCCACCCCGGGATTCCTGTCTACCAATCTGGCTAACTAAAATGTGCATGGGGCCAAAAATGGGTTAGGGTGAACATTTGTTTGCTCAAAGGGCAAGAATATAAGTACCACCAAATCATTTCAGAAGGAATTCTGCAATAATAGGGAAGGGTGTGTCATAGTATTTCAGGCGTCTAGTAATAAAACAAAGCAAGATTAAAAGAATTGGAAAGTCAAATTAATGTACCATTCAAGGAGAATTCTAATCATCCATTTATTGAGAAATACAATAACTGAGATGTAATTACAATTTACAAATAATTTACGATCTGTTTGCTACAATTCATAAATATTTTGCCTATGCCAAAAGATATTTCGAAGTTTGGCGACAAACCACAAAAACTATGGGTTAGACAGCTGCGTAAAACTCGACTGTATGATCCACAGGATCAAATCTGTGAGCGGGGAATAACTCTCATACCCCAATGACAATAATAACAAACTCCACCGGTCTCACACGTCCCTTTATAAATTTGAAGTAGACTTAGGATTATGATCTATTAAATGCAGACATTTCTCTGGTAGAAATACAAGACCAACAGGCTTTATCAGAACATTTACACATTCCAATGATAAGGGGGCACCACCACATTCTCTGAATTAAAGTTATCCACAAAGATAGAAGAGATGCAGAGATAGGATCATACAGACTGATTTCTCTTCTGAATAAATACCAGAAGATATTAACAAAGAGCAAACTTACACACAGACCACACTAGCTTCATATCCAAACCTTAACAATTTCTTAATCTTAGACGTCACTTCAGTATAATGAACTCTCCTAGGTTACCCAATGTAGACCTTGCTGTTATATGTCTTAATGAGGAAAAAACTTTCAGGCAAGTATTGGCTCATCCTGATTGCGTTTCTAGGGTAATGGAACATTGGGGATCGGTTAATAAAAGCAGGGCCGGCCCTAGACATAAGCAACATAAGCAGTTGCTTAGGGCCCCTGACTGCTAGGGGGCCCTGGGCCGCTAATGAGCCCAGGGCCCAAAAGGCTAGGACCGGCACTTAATAAAAGGGATCTATATGGAACCTTAATCCAGTATTCTGGAATTAGTCATAGTCATACAAGACTTGGTCAATTTCTTTGTATATTTATACAGCCCAACAGTGACTGTAGGGATTAATGAACCAAGATGCATTTTCCATAGTTGCCGTATTTTTGCTTTGAAATGGTTTTCATCTCGCAATTACTATGCCCAGCAGGTTTACGGTGCTTTGCACGACATTGTTTATTTGCACTGTGATCAGTCAATTTGAAGAACTGATTATAGTTGTAATCCCATTATAAATAGCACCCTCCATATCAGGAATCAAATCAAAGGCCATTTTAACCTTGGACAAATGTCTTTCCCTCTCCTGACACAGAAAAACCCCATCTTCACCCCTTCTATCCTTTCTATCTAACGTCCTCTTGGATGGCCAAAAACACATTACCCAAACTCCAACAACGGCCAATCTCTTACGCTATCATTTAAATGTTTGTGTCCATTTATGGGGAAGAACAAATATGTCCTGTAAACTATATTGTGGCTTGTGGCCCAGGGAGGCCCAGTAGTCTAAGCCACTGCACAGGGTTTAAAATGGGTTTAACGTGGATTTAAAGCAGGTTCAAAGTGAGTTTAAAGTGTATATACAGCTCCGGAAAAAAATAAGAGACCACTGTACCTTTTTCTTTCCTTTCCAAAAAAGTTGAAAAGGAAGATTTTGAGTGAGGAACAGAAGGGTTAAAATAAAGAGACCACTGAAAACTGAACACTTCTGTTCCTCACTCAAAACCTTCCTTTTTGACATTTTTGGAATGGAAAGAAAAAGTGATCTCTTAATTTTTTCCGGAGCTGTGTATGCTGACAAACTGGAAACCCTGCTTTTCAATCCCTGCAGGCCTTACTTTATGGTGTCAAACTGGTCTTGAATGTACAAAATTCTTGACCTTTACTGCCGAACCTGATGACTTCCCTGGGCGCGTGCTCAGAGCATGTCACGAACAGGTCTACAGAGGACGCCATCTCCACAGATGGATGCCATCTCCACACCCTGACCCACCTGGACAAAACCAAGACCTATGTTTGAATGCTATTCATAGACTTTAGCTCAGCATTCAACACGGTCATCCCCTATAGGCTGGTCAACAAACTCCATGACTGAGGATCAGCCCCTCTCTCTGTGACTGGACTTTGGACTTCCTAACCAACAGACCCCAGTCTGTCAGCTTAGACAACTTCTTCTCCTCCATCCTGATCCTGAACAATGGTGTCCTACAAGGCTGCGTGCTAAGCCCCCTTCTGTACTCCTTCACTTCACTCCTTCCTCCTTCACCCACGACTGCGTTACTGTACACAGTTCCAACACCATCGTCAAGTTCCCAGACGACACCACGTGGTAGGCCTGATCAGTGACAACGATGAGTCAGCCTACAGGGAGGAGGTCAAGTGTCTGGCGGCATGGTGCGCTGACAACAACCTGGCCGTCAACGCAAAGAAGACCTAGGAGCTCATTGTGGATTCCAAGTCTAAAGGCTGCAGTCACGCCCCAGTTCACATCGATGGCACTGAGGTGGAGCGTGTGTCCAGCTTCAAATTCCTGGGTGTCCACATCTCCGAGGACCTCTCCTCGACCCTCAACACCTCAACCCTGGTCAAAAAGGCACAGCAGTGCTGGGCTTTTTGAGGAGGCTGAAGAAGGCCCGTCTGTCTTCCCAGATCTTTGTGAACTTCTACCGCTGCACAATCGAGAGTGTTCATTGGTTTAATGGTTGATCCGTGGCCGACTGGAAGGCCCTGCAAAGGGTGGTGAAAACTGCCCAGCACATCACGGGTACCCAGTCCCGGCCATCGTAGACCTCCAGCGCAAGCGATGTATGCGTAGGGCGCGCGGAATCATTAGGAACCCTTCACATCCATGCCACAAACTGCCAAAAACCGCCATCAGGCAGGCGGTTCAGGTCTCTTCGTTCCCACAGTACTAGGCTCAGGAAGAGTTTCTTTCCATCTATGGTAACGCTACTGAACTGTGTGACCCATCACTAACCACGCCCACCCGCCCACTGCTTAGCACACACATTACTGCCATCCCAGCATTTCAGTCGCACATGCCACCTTGCACCTTCAATTTGCCTGCATTGCACATTTAGAATTGCCATTGTACTTACATTTTTCACTTATTCATATACATGTCTACCTCAGGAACCTCATTGCTGTTATCCCTGCATTTCAGTTGCACGTTCTACCTATCTCGAATTTGCTCGATTGCACAGTCAGAATTGTCATTTGCACTTGCATTTGCCTCATCACAAAACTATTCATTTCCCACTTGTACATACATTGTAGTTCATACTTGTAAATTTTCTGCCATCCCCTGTTTGCCTCCATTGCTCATTTAGAATTGCCATTTTGCACTGAATTTGCCTTCATTGCACATCTATACATTCCACTTTACTGCCCTCTTCTATTTGCACTTCTGGTTAGATGCTAACTGCATTTCGCTGTACTGTACTCATACTGTTTAATGACAATAAAGTTCAATGTAATCTAATCTTTTCCAGGGCTTGCGCTCAGCCAGAGAGAGTTAGCATTGTCACTTGTAGTTGCTTATCAATGCCTGGTTCCATGGGGGGGGGGGGTAGAAAGTCGTGACCCCTCAGTTTTGTTTCCCCATATACATTAGCGATCGTACATGAATGCGTATAAGTCCGATTGTCATAGTTAACATGTTCCGATCAACGCGTTTCGATCGGCTTTACATGCGTATACAATTTATTTTTTTGTCTCGGGGGGGTGGTGGGGGGGGTTGTGCAGTGATTAGACAATCCTCCTCATTTATATAAAATGCCCCCTCAGTCATGTCATCCTGGCACCGGGCCTGGGCTTACCCATCGAAAAGGTATCATCCTCCTGATTCCTGGGGACATGGTTGGATGAAAATCTCTCCTCTAAAGTTCATATGAATAGTCTTGTGAGGAAGCTTAATTTGAAATTGGGTTTTTATTTTTGCTTATGGCCAGAAAGACACTTGTTCAAGCCACTTCTCTTCAAGTAATTGATTTTGGTGACTTATTGCATATATGCATGCGGCATACTCTGTCTTACAGAGACTAGAATTTTTATCATGCATCCTTCATTACGACTGCCAAGTCATCCAACATTGCACCATATAACAATCAGTGGGTTGGACCTCAATTCACATGCGCAGAAAGTTGCATTTGTCTGTATTCATTAACAAGGGCCTTTTGGGTAAACTCCCTCTTTACCTATGTAGTCAGGTCTCCTTCACCACTAGCAGTTACTATACCTGGCCTGATATTTGGTTGCTACTTAAACTCTGTTACAGAGGAGCGTAAAATGCTTTCTTTAGGCTGGATCATGTTGTTGAATTGTGTTATTGTATATTTTAATTCTGTGATATACTGATTGCTGCTACTTTCTTGGCTAGGGCTCCCTTGTAAAAGAAGCTTTGGGTCTCAATGGGGTTTTTCCCCTGGTTAAATTAATGTTAAACCAATAAATCCAGCTCACTGCTCTTTTAGCAAATACTCTCTCTGTAAATAAAAGCATAAAAATGCCTAAAATGTATGTATGGAAGAGGTGGGTCTTTTCTGCCCGGGGGCAGGGGGTAATGGAGTGCTTTTATTTTCTCTCTTGATTTTTTTCATATTTTGTTTATTTCCCATTTTTATTTCACTTGTTTAAACCACAATCTTTCTTAGCCACAAGTATTAAAAAAATGAATGAAGGGCTGGCCAAATATCCTCACTTTCCCCAGTTGTACTTATTTTACTAGGAAAACGTGTAGACGCACGCACACACTCTCACACACAACCTACATACATTACACGCAACACCAGATGCCTCTCTTTATTGGATTGATTATTATTGCACAACTGTTGCCCAATCCAACGCTTTGCTCTCCAAATACCCCCCAGCACATGAGCAAATATTGTCCATTTCTCTGAGAATCTACATTGTAATGCCGAAGGTATTCTATTGCTTTCTACTGTGCATTTTTAGTGTTTCTCTTTTGTGTTTTATTGACTGACCTTTGTGTGTATTTTTGAAAGGTGCAACTGCGTTTCATTGTAATGTGTGTATAACGTGCATCTTGTACAAATGACAGATGAACTTGACTTATAAAGTGTGCAGGAGGAAAGTCCAATGTTAGAGTTTTGGCTAGGGCTAGGATAGAACCAGGGTATGGACTTGATGCTTGGGTTAGAGTTCTGGCTAGTTGGTGATAATAGTAATGTTTAATCAACAACACACACACACACACACGTGCACATTCACCCACAGGTGCTGACACTATTTACAACAAGATAATTTTTTATTTCTCACTGTGACGGACGACATGTGAAGACAACAGTGTGACGCATACTTCCTGGTTTGATTATACATTACTTATTAGATCGTGTTATTATCAGTAATTTGCGGTCATGACCGACACGAGGTGTGCTTGTGGGTTTTGTCCATGCATATTTTCTCCCAGCGTACATTCCATTGTTCGTGCATCTGTCACTGAGCAGTTTTACTGGTCAAAATATTGAATTAGTGAGAGACAAATGATGATGACATGCGGCAATGGCAGAAAAAACAGAGAGGGAAACAGAACAGAGAGCAAAAAAGGATAAGTGAAAAGAGGGAGAAAGAGAAACGACAGAGAAAGGAAGAAATATTGACTCCTTCTGGGAAAGAGAAAAAGAGGGTGACGCCTCTCCAATAACCATAAACCCACTGGGCTGGAAATAGAATGAATGAACGAATGTGTGCTGCTCTCCTCATTTACACACGGAAGGATGGAGGGATGAAGGGATGGAGGTGAGCCGTCTCACTTTCCTTCCACTAATGTCATTTTTTACACCGTGAAGCTGAGATTGACTGGAATGAATCAGGTGTTTCTGGGAAGGACTCCCTTTAGTACTCATAATACAGCACGTACATGCATATGCTGACACACACACACACACACACACACACACACACACACACACAGCTTCACACAAAAACAAAAAGTGTTGAAATGCACTACACATTTCAAAATTTACATTTCACATTTAGATTTTTCTTTTGCTTCTCCTCAACAAGATTTTCAGTTCACTGCTATTCTGCCATCGGCAGCTCTACAAATTTGTGAGGCAATTGCTAACATGACTTTTACGGCATAATGGAAAAGTCCCACTTTGGGGCATTGAAATTAGCATGTCTCTATCAAGTGCCTAACAGAGATGGCGGAAAAGAGCAAGTTGATATTGGAAAAAAATATTGGAAAACAACCTAGCTCAGTTAATGTCTCCCTGTTCACACGACTATGTGACCACACACAGCTCCAACATCATCCTTAAGTTTGCGGATAACACCACCATCCTGAGTCTCATCTCCAAAAATGATGAGACCTCTTACAGAGAGGAGGTAAACAACCTGGCTACATAGCGCCAGGACAATAACCTCTCTCTCAACGTCTGCAAGACTAAGGAGATGATCGTGGACTTCAGAGAGACTTCAGAGAGAGTCTCCGACTTCACGTTCCTCTGTGTGTTCATCAGAGATGACCTCACCTGGTCCAGGCAAGCAGACTCGGCAGTAAAAACACCTATATGCTTATACTTCCTGAGGAGACTCAAAAGGTTTGGCATGTCTGCAAAAACTCTTGCCAACCTCTACAGCTGCACCGCTGAGAGCAACCTCTCAGGCTGCGTTACTGCCTGGTAGGGCAGCCGCCCCGCTGCTGATCACAAGGCCCTCCAGAGGGTGGCGAAGTCAGCGGAGCGCGTCATCGGCTGCCGTCTCCCCTCCGTGCAAGGCATCTACCATACACAATGCCTTAGGAAAGCGTGGAACGCCATAAAAGACTACAACCACCCTGGAGCATCGGGGCACTTCCAGACTCACAAACAGATTTCTTCCCCCAGGCCATAAGGCTTCTCAACCAGCAGCATTGATCTATGATCATATTGATCACATGAACACTTCAAATGCTCTGAGGACTTTCTATGCACATTCAATGTACATTGGCATATTTTAATGTACCATTCATAGGCACTATTACACTTATATTTATAATATTTAATATTTCTTTCATATTGTCCATATACCCCTTTTCTACACACTTTGGAATTGCTGCTTGTTTACATTATGTATATTTTTATCTATTTTTTGCTTTATATTTTACCTAATGCTACTGCGTAGATGTCATGTGCCATGTCGTAAGAATTTCACTGCACAGAACAACACTATGTTATTTTGTGCATTTGACAATAAAGAGACTTTGACTTTGCCATTCTGGCAAGAGCTACAGTGACAACTAGGTTAAAAAATAGTGTAGATTCACTGTTAAAAAACACTCAGCAATGAAGAGCAGAGGGAAGCGAAACACTCAGAACTGCTCTCAGATATATTACGGAGAAGAAAAAATGTGTGGCTAACCATTTCAAAAAACTGTGTTCTACTTTAGAAAATTGTGTTCTACTTCAGAAAACTGTGTTCTACTTCTACTTCATACATGAGCAAGAGGACCGGATGAAACGTGGACAAAAACAGGTACTTTGCAGAGTGAGTGAAGAAACACAACACAAGCAGAGCACCTATGGGATGTTCACTCAAGCAAATCCGTCCATGGATCTGAGCTGTGGATTAATAGATTTGCTGTGATGTGGTATGACTGACTTTAGTCTAAGATCACGATTTACCACCATTTAAATATTTTCTCTTTTTTAAATTGAAAAAATAAATAAACAAAACATCCCTTTAAACTTTTTTTATTGTGTGCGCCTCAGAGTTTCATGCATATTTTGTCACTTATCTACACAGCATACTCCACATTTTTCAAGGGATTTTCTCTATATATACAGGATATATATATACCCCAATTTTGTGGTGTCTAATTAAGGCCTTGCCTTGTTGAAACAAATTCACAGCAAGTATAGGATAGTCATAGATTGAGTCAAGCACATTTCGCCAAGCCATTCTGACACTTGTCACACTGCATGCTTAACCACTTATTGGATATTGGAGAGCAAAACGGGGTAAAAGTAAATAAAAAAATAATAATTTTGTGTGGACCGTGTTGTAAGGTTTTACTACCTTTCTGGGGAATTCTGGTAAGGTAAAACCGGGATCAGACACACACATGGGGTGAAGAGAGAGAGGTATGAACAGGTGATAGTTTTAGTGACTAGTGTAAGTCGTACATATTTATAATTCAATATGCCTCCCACACAACTGTTTCCCCTTGTCTCTTTTCCCCCTTTTGACCCCTGTCCCTCCCCCTTTACTCTCCCCCCTATTTCTCTCTCCTGCCCCCCCCCCTTTGGTAAGTCATGTGACTTCTCTGAAGTGGAGGCCTATAAACCAGCAGTACTGGGGGCTCAGTCTTCATACTGCTTTCTGATTGGCTCTGAGGGTCAGGTGACATTCTCCACTCTGCTGGAAACAGACCCTGTTTTTCTACTCCCAGGAGCAAATGACATCCTGATAGATTGTGGGTGTATGTGTGTGTCTGTGTGTGTGTGTGTGGGGGGGGGGGCGGGGGGGTACGTGTGTGTATGTCTGTGTGTGTGCGTGTGTGTGCGTGTATGTGTATATTTCACTTTCCTTTTTGAGGGGTGGGGAAGTGGGGGTGAAAAGAATAAAATCCCTTACAACAAAATGTTTTTTCCGCCACTCCATACAATCTTTCAGGACTGTTAATGCATGTGCCCCCCCCCACCCCACACACACACACACACACACACACACACACACACACACACACACACACACACACACACACAACAGAACTGATAAACCAACAAACAGATTGCTTGATTCATTTGCAAAAGATGGTGTTGAGATGAGGCAGAACCATATCTGACTGAAAGACCAGACACCCATAACGCCAGAGGGAAATGTACAGGGAACATGCGCTCGCCAAAAGTCCACTGTAGCAGGAGTATCCAGTTTTGATGATGATTAATAGGGAAAGTCTGGCTCTAAACACATTCATGAAGACACATGCAAACGCACAAACTCAAGCTCACACACACAGACCATAGGATGCAGATCTTTTGTATAGCTGTTTCCTTTTAATTTGTTTCCAGGACCTTTAGTGAGCATTTTAATAAAACATTGCAAACTCCTGTTAGCTTGCAGACCTACAGATGTAATACCTTCTTTAATCGTCCCCTTGTAGCAGGAATGTAGTGTGTTCTAGGTTTCAAAGGGCATCCAATTTTGTGATTTCCACTCCAATATTTCAAACTTGATTTGACTTGATTTGAAATTACATAAATATACTGTGCCTGAACACGGTTACACCTGAGAGAGACAACCCTGAAGTAGGCACATTAGTGCCAAAACAATTTATTTATTTAATGAAACATGAGCTGAAACTGAGAGTGCAACTTTATTTATTTGTATCACCATTCTATTATTTCATTGTTAATACCTCAGCAAACCTTTTGAGTGTGCGCAAATGTATACCTTTCCACCTGAGAGAGAAGCACATGATTTGATGACGCCTAGTATGCCTTTTGATGCTTCCATTAACTAACATTAACATGTGCAGAAACTCCCCCCCAAAAAAGTAGTATCACAACATTCTTAAAAATATCAATATTGAGGATTGAAGAACCATTAAGCATTGAAATATTTTTTGTGTATCATAAAGCTTAAACTAGGTTAACA
This sequence comes from Esox masquinongy, assembly GCA_016801175.1. Classification (NCBI taxonomy): domain Eukaryota; kingdom Metazoa; phylum Chordata; class Actinopteri; order Esociformes; family Esocidae; genus Esox; species Esox masquinongy. The sequence goes on along the minus strand of JACXGI010014251.1, from coordinate 6,517 downwards.
ATTTAATGCACCTTCTCAGCACTAAATCTCCACTTTGGTGCACATACCTTTCAGTGTGTCATTATACAATCACAGTGTTTTCAGTCTGTTTTTTTTACAGCACAGGTCATAGGGACCGCCAGTCACTGCAGTATGAATACATTGGCCATTGTAGATATTTTGTAGTCATGTGACTGGTTTGGCAAAGATCTAGGTTCAGAGGTCAAAAGTCGTAGCATGTCCTGTACATGACATGCTACGACTTCAGTTAACTAGCCAGATACAGTTGCTAGTTTAGCTGGCATTAGCATAGCTTAGTTGACGTGCAACCACTGCTCACTGTTGCATAAAATATCTAATCGTTATGTGTGCTGTGCTGGTTAGCAGCCTCCCCATTCCCTTTTGTTTGATATGAACTTTGACTGACCGTTTCAGCTACATCAGATAGCGAAGCTGATTTTATCTAACTAGCTAATGTTGGAATCTTCTGGACATGCTACTTTTCTGTCAAACCTAAATGCTGCCCATTGTTCGAAAAAAAACAACGCCTTAGCTAGCTATAAAATGGTGCAATATGACATCCGCATGTGTTGCGTCTATCAGCAAGCTTTGTATCCCCAGGGACACGTGTACCCCTGGTTGGAAAACCACTGAATAAGCACACCCACTGAACTATCCCTGTGATATATGACCCACCCCCCCCCCGCTTCAGAGAATGTTGTGTGATTCACTTTGATTGGCTATTGGCTTATTTTTATCACTTTTAGTTGGGTCTGTGGTTGGTCGATATTAGTTTGAATGTTAACAGATCAGAATGTGGATTATAAGTGGAATGAAACCTTTCTCTTTGTCTCTTGTGTTCTGTTCATGGAGTAGGGTTGTGGCTATGTTTCTTAACCCAGGCCCCTGGCCCCCACTCTTCTCCTCTTCCTTCCTCTCTTTCGGCACTGAGTTGTGCGTCGAGGGATGGAATGTTGCATGCAGTAAGTCCGGATTCCTGGAATCCTTCTCCTGTTTTATCAGAACCGGCTGTGACAGAAGGACCGCTGATCGGCCAACCAAGCGGCTTTCCCATCAGAATTGATCGGCCAACCAAGCGGCTTTCCCATCAGAACTGATTGGCCAACCAAGACCCTTTACTGGAATCCCCACAGTGAGATCCCGATTCATGCTTTTACGAGCCACTCCAGCTCCTCTGTCCCCCAAAAACCTTGAGTGTGCTAGCGTGGAAGTGCGGTCGACTTGAGTGCATTAGTGTCGTGAATTTGGGTTTGAGTCTTGTCTTGGTTGAATAGACGCTCTGTTACCTATTAGGTTATAGACAGGTATGGAGACAGCATGAAGGACTCCAGCTGTTAGGGGAGACGTTACAAGATACCTCCAGCTACATGGTTGACTGACAAGCGGCCAAATCTCCTGCATAGGTTTTTCAGCATGGTAGCTCATCCTCTACGCTGCAGACACTAACCTAAATTCCATCAGCATGATGCGGATACTTCTCGGAGAAGTAAATGCGTGAGTTCCTGTGTGCTTGCGCGTGTATTCTCTGTCCGTGGTTATTTTTGGTGTGTTTCAGGAAGGAAGGCTGATTGTTCCTGTTTGGGAATCAGTCATGCCCATGTTACTCATCTGACACACACACAAACAAACATGGATCCACACATATACACAATCGTCATTATCAATTACTGAGAAGACATCAAGAAAAGGAGGAACAGAAACTAGGAAAGAGAAGACTGGCGCATTGTGTGTGTGTATTTTCCTCTTTGTGTTTTATTTCTCCCCGTCCATCACTATTTCTCTCTGTCTCTCTGTCTCTCTCTCTCTCACACACACACACACACACACACACACACACACACTCAAGGAAAGCCGTAAAAGTTCAACTCAATTAAATCGCCTCTTTCCTGGAAATAAGCCCCAGACGAAACATGAGGTATGCAGGGAATGGGAACCGTGTGTGTGTATGCAAGAGAAACAGAGAGAGAGAGAGAGAGAGAGAGGAGAAAAAAGAGAGACAGTAAGGCATAGAGAGAGAGAGATACAGTGAGAGCCAGTGGGGGAGAGAGAGAGAGAGAGAGAGAGAGAGAGAGAGTGGAACCTTTCACCTTTCTGACCTGAGACCTCACACGCTTGTTCTCTCTGCCCCCACCCCTTCTCCAAACCTGATGCTACATCCAAACGCTACACTACGCCTATGTACATTTGTTTCATCTTTGCAAGAAGGATGGGAATATTTCCAAGATGACTTCTAGATTGCAGAAATGATCCGAGCTTTCCGATTGGCCAGAAACCAATGGGTTGGGCCACAGCCAGAGGGGTACCCAGAGATAAGTGGGTAAAATAACACTATTACTGGTTACTCATGATCCAGTCAGTAATGACCATTTTGTACAAACCCCCCCCCACCCCTCAATTTTGACACCACCTAAATTACTGCATTGGAAAGAGCCTTAGACCGAAAAATGGTGTGAACGATAATGCAGTGAAAGATTTTGTTTTGAGTCGTCAGGCTAATCCACACAGCCACTGCACAGACGGGACGTGTTAAAGCTCACTGCATTCCTTTCCTTTTAGGTGTATTTCTATAGTATAGAGCCGGGTGTGTCTCTCACCCTCTCACTATTGCTTTCTTTGTCTGTCACTCTCTCACTACCTTCTCTCGCTCTCTGTCTCTCTTTTTCCTATTCATCTGTCTATCGCTGTTTATCTCGTTTTGTTGCTCTCTCCCACTCTCTTTCCCTCTTTATTACTCTATTTAAAGGGCTTGACATGCGAAACATTTGTTTACATTGACAATCCCTGCGCTCGCTCTCTACCACCCTTTTCCTCTATCACTCTCTCCCCCTATTGCTCTCTCTCTCTTTCACTCTCCCCTCTATCACACTTTCAATTCAATTTCCATTTAAAGGCTTCATTGACATGGGAAACATTTCCAATTTGCCAAATCAATTGAAAAATAAGTTAAAAATAAATAAAGAAAATAAACAGATTATAAAGTTTAATCATGCTCTTTGATTATGTGCTTTCAAATGGTCTGTTGTTATAAACAAACCACAGAACTATTTTTAACAACAACAAAAAAATTATATAATGAAATATATATGTATATACAGTGGATATAAAAAGTCTACACACCCCTGTTAAAATGACAGGTTTTTGTGATGTAAAAAAATGAGACAAAGATAAATCATGTCAGAACTTTTTCCACTTTTAATGTGACCTATAACGTGAACAATTCAATTGAAAAACAAACTGAAATCTTTGAGGGGGGAAAATAAAAAATAAAAAACTCAAAATAACCTGGTTGCAGAAGTGTGCACACCCTTAAACTAATACTTTGTTGAAGCACTTTTTGATTTTATTACAGCACTCAGTCTTTTTGGGTAGGAGTCGATTAGCATGGCACATCTTGATGTGGCAATAGTTGCCCACTCTTCTTTGCAAAAGCGCTCCAAATCTGTCAGATTGCGAAGACATCTCCTGTGCACAGCCTTCTTCAGATCACCCCACAGATGTTCAATTGGATTCAGGTCTGGGCTCTGGCTGGGCCATTCCAAAACGTTAATCTTCTTCTGGTGAAGCCATGCTTTTGTGGATTTGGATGTGTGCTTTGGGTTGTTGTCGTGCTGAAAGGTGAACTTCCTCTTCATCTTCAGCTTTCTAACAGATGCCTGAAGGTTTTGTGCCAAAATTGCCTGGTATTTGGAACTGTTCATAAAAGAAGAGTGGGCAAATATTGCCACGCCAAGATGCGCCATCCTCATAGACTCCTACCCAAAAAGACTGAGTGCTGTAATAAAATCAAAAGGTGCTTCAACAATGTTTTAGTTTAAGGGTGTGCACACTTATGCAACCAGGTTATTGTGATTTTTTTATTTTTCCCCCTGAAAGATTTCAGTTTGTTTTTCAATTGACTTGTTTACGTTATATGTCACATTATAGGTGGAACAAGTTCGACATGATTTATCTTTGTCTCATTCTTTTACGTCACAAGAACCTGGCATTTTGACAGGGGTGTGTAGATTTTTTATATCCACTGTATATATTCCAAAAAATTTTCCGGAATCTTGATTGAAGGTATATATATTTTTACTAAATATTTAAAATAAGCCAAAATATGCTATTCCTCAAAGTTGCACAAACGATCATTCTATTTCTTGCAAGAAAATGGTCTAACAGTGTATTACTCAAAGTGGCTGTGCAGACATTTTCTGGGTTTTAACTAGATACCTTGCTGTGATGTGTTAACATTTAAATTAGGGTGGTTAAAAAATGATCTGAAAGCAACAAAACATCTCCAAAACAGCCACTTTTAATTAAATGGGATATAATTACCAAATACTCTGAACAAACTGTCAGACCACATGAAGGGGATTGTGTTGTCAATTTATGTGGAAAAAAAATGTTTTCATCAGTGACAGAAAATATTTTCTTAGCAAAGAACCATTTCACAAGAAATGCTACAAGAACTTACAGGGGACTTCATTACCCAATATCTTCAATCATCCACTGACATTCTAGAAAATACACAGTCGCACACAGACAATGCTCAGCAGAGCTGCTAATGAATGCTTGCATGTTGCAGTGGAGTGACTTTTTAGCATTGGAGGGAATTTATTCAGACCGCATCTCTGCTCAATGTCTGCTTTTTAAAAACCTGCTTTATTTTCTGTAACGTGCCATCTCGTCGTCTTACACAAGACACTGAAAATGAAGGTTACCTATGTACTGTCTTGTGAAGTCATTTAAATTCCTGGTATAGTCACTGAACCTGAGTATGCTTGTGCACTTGATATACATGTGTAAGTCGTATGTTATTTTAAACAGCCCTTTGGCAAAAATAGATTATGACATTAGGGCCCAGTTGTTTTCCTTGTCACGTGGCCATGCATAACGCCCAGCCTCAGGCAAAGTAGTGCCCTGGGTGTTGTTATCACGGAGATCTGGCTATGTACAGTGTGGTCTTTGTATTTGTTTAAACCAGGAAGAGGAGTCCACTTGATGGGAACGAGATTGAAAAACATTACTGTAATAGCTTATGACCCTTTTCCCGTCAATGTTGCTGACCCTGTCAATCAGTTATGTAATGAAAGAGGTTTATGGACTAGGGAAGGGAGTAGTAGCACAGCAGTGTGGGAATGTTGTTGTGTCTGTGTGTGCGCGCTTGTCTGCACAATAAACTGGTCGTGTTTTTGGCAAGTTGCATGATCGCTCCTCAGCAGCTCTACCTTCAAGTTAAAAACCTTGAGGTAGAAACCACTAATGTAGAAATGAAACTGTGTAGGTGTGTTTTTTTTCCCTTTATGAAGTGAGAAAGCTGAAAGATGTTTTGTGTGAGTGTGATAGATGTGTGAATGTGTACCGGAAACCTCATTGTGTATCTGTCTTAACCATGGCGCTCGTTTTCTGTTAACACCTTCAGCTGTGATACACAGAAAGCAGAGATAGACGGCAACTTTACAGTACCAGAGTAACACTGAAACTCACTTTTTTCACTTGAAATTGTATCTTAGACAAAACACCAATGAATGTTAAACAATAACACAGTTCTTTGAACAACTTCCGTAGAAATGTAGACAAAAAAAATGATGAACTTGAAAGTGTGTTAAGAAAATAAGGTTTGTGTCATTAATCTGTTACTAAACTTTGCTCCTGCACTGTTCGGGAAATAAATGTGTTTTTCCCCAGTGGAAATTGTTCAAAGTAACCCTTGGGCATATAGTTCTATGGTTTGACAATGTAATCATTTATTTTTGTTATGAACAAAAGACAGACAAATAAAGGCAAAAGGATAATAATTTCCATTTTGTAAAAATAGTGCTCTTTAATATAAATTATTGAAATACCATAGAAATATAAATATGTGCAAAGTTCCTGTTTTCATTTCTGTTTTGTAATGTGTTTTGTTTAGTTCCAGATGATTGAGCTTGCACAGTCTACCAGCCTAGTGGCGAGGGTATGAGCAGTCTTTATAAAAGACGAGTACTTCTGACACGCAGACGGGCTGGTGCCACACATTTTGCCAATAAGACAATAGTATATGATAAAAATGAAGAAGGCTGCTCTCCTACCGAGGATCCTAGCAGAAAGACGTGGATTCAGCTGAAGCAGCATCATCATCATCCCCGTCAAAGTATGGGTTTGTCATTGTTTTCACCGAGACAACCTCTAACCTCCCCTGCCTCATCCCCACCATGTCTCTCCCCCCCTCATCCACCCTCACCCGGACTCATCCCACCACCTCCACCGCTAGCGACTGACTGCAGACTACTTTAAGCTTCAGTTGCTATTTTTTTCTAGAGCCCCAATCAGCACCCTGATTTCTACACAGTGCACTGTGTCTGAAATACAAAAGTGAAAAGGGCGCACTTGGGACACCCAATGTTGCTTGTGCCCATCTGTCATCGATAATAAGATCTACTGTTAGCTTTGGTCCGTGGCCAGAGCTTTCGTCTGACTAACAACGTCCTGCTCAGACTCACTGTCACAACTCCGGTTCTCAAAAAGATGTTGGGGGTGGAGGGGGGGGGGGGGG
>JACXGI010014250.1:0-19436 GCA_016801175.1 Esox masquinongy | reverse complement strand
GTTGTGTGTGTATGTGGGGAGGGGTTATAGATAGTCCAGTTGAGGGTTGTGTGTGTATGTGGGGAGGGGTTATAGATAGTCCAGTTGAGGGTTGTGTGTGTATGTGGGGAGGGGTTATAGATAGTCCAGTTGAGGGTTGTGTGTGTATGTGGGGAGGGGTTATAGATAGTCCAGTTGAGGGTTGTGTGTGTATGTGGGGGGGGGTTATAGATAGTCCAGTTGAGGGTTGTGTGTGTATGTGGGTGAGGGTTATAGATTTGTCCGTTGATGGTTGTGTTGACGGTTGTGTGTGTATGTTGGGAGCGGGCTATAGTCAACATAGTTTATTTATATAAATATCTATTAAAATAAAGGTAGGCCCTCTACAAAGAAGAAGGACACAATTATGTAATGTGCAGATCAAACCACACCAAGATCTATTCAATATAGTTTAGAAGATCTAATCAATATAGAAGTTTGAAACATGAAGACGTGGGAAAACTACAACAACCAGTGTTTTATCATTGATATGAGCAACAGTACATTGAGCCATGTATGGTTGATCAGGCTCTGCTGGGGTATCAGCCTGGCTGCTTCTCCAGTTTAATGTCCACCAGTTATCCCAGAAGGGAATCAGGTGTGGAAAATTAAAAATATAAAAAACATTTAGAATCTGGCACTCATTTTAGTTCCGTTGCTGACCATGTGAACCACTCACAGAAGCGTATGGAATTACTAAGTACATTATGTTTGTGTTGTTCCTGTTGGAGGATACACCTCTTCAGCATCAAAGTGTCTCCATGGGATTAATGAATAACAAAACATCAAAGTTGCCTTCAAGGGATTAAGGAATGAAACAGTCATCTTTTAGAAGACAATCTTATCCAGAGGAGCGTAGCTACAGTTGGTTGAAGTTGTATGAACATACGTTACAAACTATCCAGCAAATTCAAATACAGCTAAACATTGAATATTTTTGTCTACTAAGATAACAGTAACTAGCAAACATTAAATAAACTAGTTACTGTAACTAGTAGCAATTGTAATGTCATTTGTTTTTACAAGCCATACAATAAGTGGGTTTAGTTTCTGGAAATAAACAATGGGTCAAATTGCTGTTATAAGTTAGAATAAAGGTAATTCCGCATTATACCATGACGTCACATAACATAACACAACCTTCTATACCATGACATACCATGTCACATAACATAAACTTCTATACCATGACATGCTACATAACATACTCTTCTATACCTTGACATGTCTCATAACATAACACAACCTTCCATACCATGACATACCATGTAACATAACCTTCTATAACATGACATACCATTTTATGTAAATAACCTTCTATACCATGACATACCATGTTACATAACATAACTTTCTACACCCTGACATGTTACACAACACAACATCATATACAATATGTTACCATGACATTCTATACCATGACATACTGTGTTACATAACATACCATTCTTTACCATGACATACCATGTTACACACCATAACCTTCTATACTATGACATACTGTGTTACATAACATAACATTATATACCATAACATACCATGTAATATAGCATAACCTTCTATAATATAACATGTTAGAAGTTATAACCTGCTATAACATTACATGTCACATAATCTAACCTGCTATAATATAACATGTTAAATGACATTAAGTGTTGTACCATGATATAACATGTCATAAAGTGCTATAACAGGATGTTACATAACATAACCTGTTAACATACCTGTGTACATAAGCCTATATTAACATTGACCATAGGTGGTCATTTTGAATCAGACTGTGGTTGTAAATATGTTACTCTATATTGTTTCCGTCTGTACGCGTGTGTGTGTGTGTGTGTGTGTGTGTGTGTGTGTGTGTGTGTGTGTGTGTGTGTGTGTGTGTGGAGGGAAGTGATATCAGCTTGCAGCTAGAGGCAGTTTTTCACCCATGAGATTTGCCTGCTTGCTTCTCTGATAGTATTATGTCAACGCTGCCCTGTAGAGGAGAGGGTGCACAAGTGTGTATGAAACCAATGTGTGTGTGTGTGTGTGTGTGTGTGTGTGTGTGTGTGTGTATATATATGTATGAGTAATCCTGGTTTTACTATACATGTTGGGACCAGACGTCACAGGTAATAAAACCTGACAATTCTGTCCCAAAATATTTTTTATTGTTCCCCACAAGGACAGATGTTCTTTCTGGGATTAGGTTGGGGTTAGAAGTTGGGTTTAGTGTTAAAATATGCATTAATATTATAACTTGAGCTATAGGGTTTTTCACTTAGGCATTACGGAATCGTTACGTTTAGGCAGGAAGGTTAGGTTCTTTAGGGTGAGGTTTGGTTAAGGTTAGGGTTATTTAGGGTGAGGTTTGGTTAAGGTTACGGTTCAGGGATGTGTATGAGTGTGTGTGTTTATTATTTTATTATTTTCCTTTAACCAGGTATGCTGATGACGACCTGTCCAAATGCAGCCTGGCAACACAACACTCAGGAGGCATCTGGCCAAGCCAACATAGATCTGCACAGCTCATGCTGGGAAAAGCTTTGGGCAAAAGTATTTCCATGAATATTATCTCCCTTCAAAAAATATATATGCCCATCTGTGTGTGGCAAATGGTTGTTGTGTAGTTAAACCGGGTGAAGATAATGGTCAACTTCAAGAAAGTTTAACTTTAACCACGGGTCAACTTTAAGAGCTTGTTAGTGCTACAACTGAAGCCAGGCAGGTTTGGCAAGACTGTGGACTCACGGAACAAACACAAGATTCACATGATCTCTCTCCCACTCTCTGCTGATAGACAAGAGCCTGCTATTATCTCCTCTTTTATGTAGCACTTCATGTATTTCCTGTATTTCCTTATAGGATAGAGAATATAGGAAGGGCCTTGACAAATTGAAAATACAGCTGCCAAAGTTGTAGATGTGGGCCTGCCGTCTTAGAAATACCACATTAAATCATTCAGAACACTACTTTTGGAGTTTCAAAAAATAGCCACAAAGGATCCACACATTTTGTCTAAAAGTGAATTCTGTTTAGCCTATTTACAAGGAATACAGTTGGGAATCCAGGAAACTCCATTAGTAACCCACAATGGTTCAAATACAATTGTCAGAAAACCCAAGTGACAAAAGAAATGGCTGCTGTAAAAAAAATATATTATTTGCAGACTATACCAACATATTTTTACTCCCTTAGAATAGGTATATTGACTGAAATATATAGTCTCAGAATAGGTATATTGACTGAGGTATATAGTCTCAGAATAGGTATATTGACTGAAGTATATAGTCTCAGAATAGGTATATTGACTGTGGTATATAGTCTCAGAATAGGTATATTGTCTGAGGTATATAGTCTCAGAATAGGTGTATTGACTGAGGTATCTAGTCTCAGAATAGGTATATTGACTGAAGTATATAGTCTCAGAATAGGTGTATTGACTGAGGTATATAGTCTCATAATAGGTAAATTGACTGAGGTATATGGTCTCAGAATAGGTATATTGTCTGAGGTATATAGTCTCAGAATAGGTGTATTGACTGAGGTATATAGTCTCAGAATAGGTATATTGACTGCGGCATATAGTCTCAGAATAGGTATATTGTCTGAGGTATATAGTCTCAGAATAGGTGTATTGACTGAGGTATCTAGTCTCAGAATAGGTATATTGACTGAGGTAAATAGTCTCAGAATAGGTATATTGACTGAGGTAAATAGTCTCAGAATAGGTATTTTTACAGAGGTACAATGTCTCCTAATAGGATAATGACTGAGGTATGAAGTAAATCCCAGAGAGAGTGTCAAAACTGTCTCCCCACATCTGGCCGGGATTATTAATGGATTCAAGACACAGTCGTTTTTATAGATCTCAAATTCTCAGTTTGTCAGTGTCAAAAGTAGCCTGTCATTTCAATAATTTGTGTCATATTAAAACGGTTATTCTAAGCCTCCAGTCGTGTAAAATTACAAAATTGCATGAAATGCGTTAGTAGAAGGACACAATTTCCCCCAGACCCTATAGGCAAAAGAAAAATCCCTATGTGTGCAGTTTATGAAAGTTACAGTCTGCTCTATGCCACTATGCAAATGTGATGTATCCAATATTTTATTGTTAACATTTTTTTATGCGTTCCAGACCCTAAGACCCTCCAGGTTATTCCAGGTTATTTTTTATGCGTTCCAGACCCTAAGACCCTCCAGGTTAATACAGGTTATTTTTTTATGCGTTCCAGACCCTAAGACCCTCCAGGTTATTCCAGGTTATTTTTTATGCGTTCCAGACCCTAAGACCCTCCAGGTTATTCCAGGTTATTTTTTATGCGTTCCAGACCCTAAGACCCTCCAGGTTATACCCCTCTACTGACCACTTATTTCAGCACCTGTTTGAATTATTGTGTTCGCTATATGGGAGGGTCACTTGATTTTTTTTCTGGAGTTCATGGAGGGTCATGTGAAAAGAAAGGAGCTGACGGGTAGGGCATCCAATTTCGTTTCAGAGAGATCGGACTTTCTTCAGGTCTTATTACGAATAGTGTTGCACATACTGCCTTAGATCTACTTAAATCAACACTAGAGAAGAATGAGCCATAGTTCCTTAATTAAAGGATGTCGATTCTCCCAGAAGTGATGAACAGCTGGTTATTCAGGGAGTGGTCACACTGTGCCAGTTTATTCTGAAGCCTTGTGACTTGCCTCACAGTTTCCCAAAGTATTTTTACACTATTTTTATTAGATTTTCCCCTTAATAATGTGACAAGTCTGGATCCATTGAAAAGCCCTATGCAAGTATTCCGAGCTCTGTGGTTCCATTGTACTGTGGCCTTGTGACCGAGTGATGGTTGTTCACACATCCGGTAGCCTGAGGAGGAAAACACCAAGCCTTAATCAGATGGGAGGAATGAAGCGGCTCTCTGACGGTGGAACACTGCCAGTGTGTGGTGATGTGCTGTGGGGCTTCCTGGTTGGCCGAGGATGACGTGGGCGGAGACCAGCCGTGACATTAACATTCTAGAAGATTGTTCTGAGCCACCACACAGAAAGCAACATAGTGTCCGCTTTCATTTTTTTTAAAAATAATCAGTCGGTCTGCTTTGTAACAAGTCTGCTTGAGTCCCCAACGGCTCCTAACTTACACACTGCGCAACCTCTGATAGGGAACATGATGGTTTTGAGGAAGCAGTCTATAAGCCTGCGAATAGATGAAGGTGAATTTTCTTAAATTACAACTGCTGCTTTCAGCCAGAGACTGAGCTGAATTCCCCTCTGAGATTTTCTTTGTCCTGACGTTAGCCACAGTCACCAAGTCCACTCTCTGAGCTGTGTGTGCATGTCTGTGTGTGAGTTAGTGTGTGTGTGTCCTTGCTCTTAGTCCATGGGGACCTGGGCACGTCCACGCTCCTCATAGATCCTCCCTCACACTAATGTTCTCCGTGTCAGAGACAAAGAGCCTTTAAGACGGGAGGCTTTGGCAGGCTACACCGCTTGCCGGCAATATTTCAACACATCCATCTCTCGCTGTATAATAGAGTAGCCTGCCTTTTCAATGCCTGGAGAATGAACAACTATCAACAACTACCAGTTCCACAGGTAATAAGCAGTTATTACACTTAATAAAATAAGTTATGACAGTTAATACCAGTTGTTTTCACAGATAATACAGCTAGTTAACATCAGTTAATATAACTAGTTATCACAGGTAATATAAGCAATTATCAAAGTTAATAAAACCAGTCACAATAACTAAAGCACATATCACTGTAAATAGAACCAGGCATCACCGTTAATATAAACATCAGCTTTCATGTGACCAGTCATTACCAGTTACCACCTTAAAACCAGTTATCACTTTATGTAACTGGTTATCACAGTTAATGAAACCAGAGACGTGAGAGAAGTGACAATAGAGGGGTCAGGAGGGGGAGGAGAAGACTGGACGATGAGGAGGTTAATTCAGTTCTTCTAACCGTAACAGTGAACAACTTCCCCTGGTGACGTTGATGTTGACGAGTGTAACACAGCAGAGGCCGAGGCCGTCAGCACCTCGCTTCGTCTCTCTGTTTACTGTGAGCTTCCAGTCAGATCCATCATGTCACCAGACGACTGAGGGCGGACTGGGGGAGTGAGGGGGCTGGGGGGGGGAGACTGGAGGGCGGGTGGCTGGGGGGTTGACGCTTGGGAATCAAAGTAGGGACTGTGACTGCTTCTGGTTACGTCGAGGCAACATCAATCAGCTGGAGGAAGGAAGTACTAGAACTACATGTGGATTATGTGTGTTGTGTCTGCATAGTTTTTGGTAATCTATGGCTAATCAGGCGAAGGAAGGACATTAGATCTTAGAAAAAAAAAATATCTTTGGCTTGGTGTTGCACTGTAAGAAATGTGCACATACACCTTTCCCAGCGCTCAGTGACATCTGTTATGATAAACAAATTGTTATTGTTATATTAGCTTCCCCAACATTTAATGATTTAGCATTTTTACATTGTAGGGGTAACATTTAGGGTTAGGGTAACAAAGTTAAGTTTAGATAAAGGGTTAAGATTCGAGTTTGGTCGCTGGGGTTATGGTAAGGATAAGGGGTTAAGGAATATATGGTTGTGAATGGTTGTGTGTATTTGAGTGTGTGTCTGACTGTGTGTATTTGAATGCGTCATGGAATGTGTCTGAGTATGTTTGTGTGTGTGTTTTTAGGTTTGTATGAGTATCTATGATTGTGTGTATGGGTGTGTTTTTCTGTATGCGTCAGTGTGATGTCCATTTTATTTATTGATACCCTGGATATCAAGATGTATAGCCCATTTATAAAACAGATGAAAGGTCAAAAGTGCACAGCAGTCGGTTAGAACAAGACAACTGGACGCATGGCAGATGATGTGCACGACTGATATTTGTAGTGAATAAATGATGTTTGTAGTGAACAAGTGATGTTTGTAGTAAACAAGTGATGTTTGGAGTAAATAAGTGATATTTGGAGTGATGGAGTGATGTCTGTAGTGAAGGAGTGATGTGTGGAGTGAAGGAGTTATGTTTGGAGTGAAGGAGTGATGTCTGTAGTGAAGGAGTGATGTTTGGAGTGAAGGAGTGATGTTTGGAATGAAGGAGTGATGTCTATAATGAAGGAGTGATGTGAGTGAAGGACTGATGTTTGGAGTGAAGGAGTGATGTTTGTAATGAAAGAGTGATGTGTGGAGTGAAGGAGTGATGTTTGTAATGAAAGAGTAATGTGTGGAGTGAGGGAGTTATGTTTGGAGTGAAGGAATGATGTCTGTAGTGAAGGAGTTATGTTTGGAATGGAGTGAAGGAGTTATGTTTGGAATGGAGTGATGCCTGTAGTGAAGGATTGATGCCTGTAGTGAAGGAGTGATGTCTGTAGTGAAGGAGTGATGTCTGTAGTGAAGGAATGATGTCTGTAGTGAAGGAGTTATGTTTGGAATGGAGTGAAGGAGTTATGTTTGGAATGGAGTGATGCCTGTAGTGAAGGAGTGATGCCTGTAGTGAAGGAGTGATGTTTGGAGTGAAGGAGTGATGTTTGTAATGAAGGAGTGATGTGTGGAGTGAAGGAGTTATGTTTGGAGTGAAGGAGTGATGTCTGTAGTGAAGGAGTGATGTTTGGAGTGAAGGAGTGATGTTTGGAATGAAGGAGTGATGTGAGCGAAGGACTGATGTTTGGAGTGAAGGAGTGATGCCTGTAGTGAAGGAGTGATGTGTGGAGTGAAGGAGTGATGCCTGTAGTGAAGGAGTGATGTCTGTAATGAAGGAGTGATGCCTGTAGTGAAGGAGTGATGTCTGTAGTGAAGAAGTGATGTTTGTAGTGAAGGAGTGATGTCTGTAGTGAAGGAGTGATGTCTGTAGTGAAGGAGTGATGTGTGGAGTGAAGGAGTGATGTCTGTAGTGAAGGAGTGATGTCTGTAGTGAAGGAGTGATGCCTGTAGTGAAGGAGTGATGTCTGTAGTGAAGGAGTGATGTCTGTAGTGAAGGAGTGATGTTTGGAGTGTAATGGATTGTGGAGTATTCCCGGCCAGTATGGTATCATTACGTTTTTTGAACAGTAATGAACAGTTGCAGCGTGTCTAAATGATTTGTAGCATGTTCGCTGACTTCTGCAGACTGAGTGTGAAGCTGAGAGCTGCCCAACCAGCTGTACCAGTGAACGAGTGGAGCGAGGATCCTCTCAATCATGTTTGACAGAAGTACAAAACCATTTTTTATTTTGAGTATTGAAAAAGTGCCGGTATATCGCGTAACACTTCTATAGGTGTATACATATAGGTGTGCAGTTGGTGGTGTGTGTGATTGTGTATGTGGTTGTTTGTCTATGTGTTTATAGGTGGTTGTTTGTTTCTGTGTGTTTTTTTCAGTTACACACCACCCCAGTTTATGTCGTGATTTCTTCAGTGCTCTAGCTGGGTCATATCATTACTTCTATACTCTACCTGGGTCATGTCATTACTTCTATACTCTAGCTGGGTCATGTCATTTCTTCTCTGCTCTTGCTGGGTCATGTCATTACTTCTCTGCTCTAGCTGGGTCATGTCATTACTTCTCTGCTCTAGCTGGGTCATGTCATTACTTCTATACTCTAGCTGGGTCATGTCATTACTTCTCCGCTCTAGCTGGGTCATGTCATTACTTCTCTGCTCTAGCTGGGTCATGTCATTACTTCTATACTCTAGCTGGGTCATGTCATTACTTCTCTGCTCTAGCTGGGTTTTGTAGTTTTCTATAATTTGCCTCTGTGCTGTTAGCCACACACACACAAACGTTGACATAATTCCATTTCATTTCACCTTCTGCATGCATCCCAAATGGCACACTATACCCTATGTAGTGCATTTGTTTGGTAGTGTTGTAGGGCCTGTAGGGAACATTATCTATGGACTTGGTAATCTAGTCAATATCTACAGTCCTGGTTATCTAGTAATTACCTACAGACTTGGTTATCTAGTCATTATTTATGGATCTAGTTATCTAGTCATTATCTACGGACCTGGTTATCTAGTGATTATCTGCGGACTTGGTTTTCAAGTCATTATCTACGGACATGGTTATCTTGTCATTATGTATGGACTCTATGTATGGACTTTTTATTGTTTTAATTCTATTGATTTAAATATCTCATTCTGTTTTGGGAGACTTTTCTGTGTTGTTATGTAGTATTTGGTGATTCTGGTCTTTAATCAGAGATCTGGTATAGTGCACCAACCAAACGAACAAATGAATCAGATATCAGAATCATTTGTTCGTTTGGTTGGTGCACTATACGACTCGCAGTTCATTCTCAGTGTTTCACTCCAGAGACTAAGGACCTAAGTTTAATATCTGTGGCTGGAGTATGCAGGAATGACAAAGATAGTGAGATATTCTATGCTCTGCTATACCAATCAAATGTCTTCTGGGACGGGCTTCATAGTTCAGCGGTAAGGAACAGTTGCAGGTGCTTGAAAACTCTTTCTTAAAATAATCTATATTACTGTATTTTCACAGGTGACTTTAGTGTTTTTGGTTTAGATTGTAGACTGTATGTGAACAATGAAAAGTGCTAGACACAAAACACAGTACTGATGATTTCAAACTATTCACTCCAATGTTTAGTCAGTATTAACCTACAATGTGTACTCACTATTAAACTGCAATGTGTACTCACTACTACAATGTGTAGTCACTATTAAACTACAATATGTAGTCACTTAAACTACAATGTGCACTCACTATTAAACTACAGTGTGTACTCACTATTAAACTACAGTGTGTAGTCACTATTAAACTACAGTGTGTACTCACTGTTAAACTAAATTGTGTAGTCACTATTAAACTACAGTTTGTAGTCACTATTAAACTACAGTGTGTAGTCACTATTAAACTACAGTGTGTAGTCACTATTAAACTACAGTTTGTAGTCACTATTAAACTGCAGTTTGTAGTCACTATTAAACTACAGTGTGTACTTACTATTAAACTACAGTGTGTACTTAGTATTAAACTACAGTTTGTAGTCACTATTAAACTACAGTTTGTAGTCACTATTAAACTACAGTGTGTAGTCACTATTAAACTGCAGTTTGTAGTCACTATTAAACTACATTGTGTAGTCACTATTAAACTACAGTGTGTACTTACTATTAAACTACAGTTTGTAGTCACTATTAAACTACAGTGTGTAGTCACTATTAAACTACAGTGTGTAGTCACTATTAAACTACAGTGTGTACTTCATCAATACCAATTCACACCAGTCTCCTGACAAAAGTGGTAGGAGGAGCCGTCACCACTTGACATGGCCGACAAAGATTTCTTGTGTGCTGAAGAAAGCCAAGTCCTCAGTGTCAGTCTCCGGGTCGATGGCTTCGCTTTGTCCCACGTATGCAGACAGAATGCCCTTTTCTTTCAAAAACCTCCTCCATAACTGACAGCAAAGGGCATGAGATCAGCGCCATCGACTTGAGTCTCTGTGCTGCTGACGACGTGTTGCTGACAGTCTTGGTTTAGGAAACCTTTACGTGACCGCTCAGTAAACAAAGCAGAACATCCTACAGGGTTAAATGTTTTAACAGGTTGCTGAAGATGGTTAACTGGCAGCTCTACCATAGCCAAAAGCTCTCAGTTCCAGCTGCTTAACAGTCAGTTTAGTTTTTCTTGCGAACAGTTAGCTTGCAGATGCCCGGCCTGCCACTAGAAGTTGCTAAAATGAGACATGACATGGCGCAGTTTAATGTTCTGCTTAATGGGACTTTATTCCTTTAAGTGCAGTACTCTAAAGCAGAGGCGTTTGGGACACTGACTTATTTTCACTGCTGAATTTGAAAGCTTGACCTTCTCATTATCCTAAGAGGAGCTTAACTTAGAAGAGATGAATCTCTGATAAAAAAATGAAATAATAATACATGCACATATACGCACGCTTGCACACACACGCATGCATGCACGCACATGCTCCATATTATAACATGTACTGTCATGACCTGTCACACTGATGTGCCAGTCGAATGTAGGAAGGGGAAAGTGTTTAATCCTCCAGATCCATATGGGATGAAACCCTGCATCTGACTGGCAAGTAGGACTTCATTAATATGATCACCTCAACAGATGTCTGCCGCTAAGTCACAAAATGTGCCACTACTCCTTCCATGAGCTCTAGTCACAACTGATTCACTATGTGAGGAATGAGGTGGCACTCAGGATGCAGACGTGTTAGTCACAGTGCAGCATGAAACACAGTACATCTGCTAACAGCTTAGGATGCTGAACCCGATAAACCCCAGTACATCTGCTAACAGGGACTTATTCATAGGAAAAGACACAACCCACTGCCTTTAATCTGATAGTGTACTGTCCACTACACTTTCAAACTGACATTCTACTGTTCACTACACCTTCAAACTGAGAGTCTACTGTCCACTACACCTTCAAACTGAGAGTCTACTGTCCACTACACCTTCAAACTGAGAGTCTACTGTCCACTACACCTTCAAACTGAGAGTCTACTGTCCACTACACCAACCTGGTAGTCCAGTGTCCACTACGCTTTTAACCTGATAGTCCAATGTCCACTACACCTTTAACCTGATACTCCACACTCTGGAGAGAACTGTGACGTGGATGTTTTGTCCGCTCATTATCTGTGTTTTTGGCTACTTGTAAATAAAGAGCATACTGTACCTGGGTGTTTAACCTTATGGTTGTACATGTTGATTTATCTAGGGCAATGGGCTTTTGTTCTTATAGTGGGTGTGTATTTTTCGGACTTACAGAGCTCTCAGACTTGCCTCCCTGTAGCCAGTTAATGCCCCTTGGGGCTTCTGTGGGAGCGTGTTCTTTAGCTAATTGGACGTCTGGCTCTTAATTGGAGCTGTGGAATCAAAGATTCTGAATTGGAGCTTTGAACGTGCCCTCCTGGGAAATATGTATATTCACTAACGCTGTTCACCTTTAAACATTGTTTTCTTTAACAGAGTTAAAATCTAAGGGCAGATAACCATGGGGAGTACTGGTTGGCATGGATCCCGTTTGGGACCTTACCACCTACCTGATGTAACAACGTGGTTCCCAGGAAGCTGCTGGAGTCATGTCAGGGTTGTGGGTTTGATTCCTACAGGGGACAAGTGCAGACACATGAAATATTGCACTAACTACTGCACTCCTTGAACTACTGTACGTGGCTCTGGATGAGTGTGTCTGATAAGTGGCGTAAATGTCAGCTGGGATTGAATCAAACACTCCATATGCTGGAGCATTACTAACAACATTGTTATTATTATTTTTAACTATATTTATTACATATATATTTAAAATAATAGACCTACTACCAGGGTGCCCCCCCACAGGTGTAAGAAGCCATCTATTGTTGGGGCACCCTGGCAGTAGGTCTGGGGGTCTAGTATTTTATAAAGTACAATCAATAGTCTTTGCATAATACTGCAATGCAGTTTTGATTGAATTGAGTCTTTTATCTCACAACATCACTGGATAGGAACTCCTTCACAGACATTGTGCCTAAAAGACATTTGAAAATGTAGAGTCATTCCCCCTCCCTCCCTCCCTCCCTCCCACCCACCCACCCTCACCTCCATAACATACACCCACCCAGGGAAAGAACTGTGATTAGCTCTATAATCATTAAATCTTTTTAAGTCTCTAGAAGCCCTTTCCTCCTTCTCACCCCCTCTCCTTTTTCTCACCCCCTCTTTTCCTCTTCACCCTCTCCTCCTCTTTACCCCCTCTCCTCTCCCAATGTCATTCACGTCAACATCCTTTCAACACCCTCCCCGTTCAGTTGCCTGGCACGCTGTGCACCTTGGGAAATATGCAAATGCGTTATGAGAAAACAACAGCGGCAGCAGCCCCAAACAATAACAATAACAAGTACGGCAGTAAACAAAAACAATAACATGTACAGTGGTAAACAAAAACAAAAAGCTCAGCGGAGGGAGATAAGAGAGGAAAATTCAAAATGCTCATGAAAGAAACCGTCTTTATGAGACAATGCACAGCGGTGTCTGTCATTCTGGCTGTAGTGGAGTCATCCCCTTTGTGGAAGGCTTGTCTCAAAAGGGCGTGATAAGATGAAGTTTGGGGGGGTTCAAAATGGCAGCTGATTTCTCCTCAGAATGCTTTGTACCTGTACTCTCATTAGTCCTGGTGAGATGTGTGAGACAGAGCACCGCTTGGCCTGTTTGAAGCCTGCAGTCTGTGCTGATCTCACAGCGGAGGTGCTCTCTCTCTTCACCTCTATGTTTGTTTAAAGTTACTTAGCGGACGAATTCCACTCGACACCTCAGCCTCTATCTGTCTGACACGTTAGCGTTTGGCTGTGTGTCCCAAATGGCATTCTGTTCCCTATGTGGTGGACCATAGGGTTCTGACCAAATGCAGTGCACTATAAACCCATTTGGGACAGTGAGGTAGGGGTAGTGTATGTATAGAGGACAACATATTGAAGGAGACAGCAGCACACTCAGTTCACCATCAAGACATGGCGGACCCAGTGGTAACAGGCTGAACTGACTCATCGGTCCCATTAGTCAATGAGGGACAAGGAAACATCTCCCAAGCCCCTGATGTCCAAAAACAGGAGCATCTGTTCTTCAGGGTAAACCTAAAGAGAGACCCGGTGAAATAATGTAGTTTTTTGGACATTATCAAGGCATCTTGTCCTCCACCATCCTGGACTGGTTGAACACAATGAAACCAAACAGATGCTTTTCCCATTCATGTAATAAACAATAAACTGGCAATGGTTGAGCCATTAACCCCTCTACATTAGCTCCAACACTGGGCCTATTCCACTACAGATACTCTTTACTGATCAACGTATTAGGAATTAGGGGTCAACCGATTATCAGCCTGACCGATAATTGGATACGATATTCATACTTTTTACAATAATCAGAATCGTTCATTTGTCTGATATAACTGCCGATAAAATACTTAGTTTTAAATGCGCTTCCCTGGCAGCCGCATCTCTCTGAACGTTTTCTGCTTGTATTGCTCAATGTCCCGCCCGCAGAATTATCAGATTGGTTACACATCACAAGTAAATAGCCAATCAACACTGTATGTCATATTTGTGAGTGAGACATGGGAAAGAGGATCGCAAAGAGATGCGCAGCTGAGAGGAGAGGTAAGAATGCTGACGTTGCTATAAACGTCACAATAATCTAAACTGAAGTTGCAACAAACATTAACCCCATTATGATTTTTTTCTATGATGACAACACCCAGTTAAATTTTTTGTGGACTAACATTACTTCACCGGAATTGCCTGAACTTGATGTATTTTGGTAACCTACTAGCAGAAAAACAGACTGTGGATGCGATTTTTACGGACCCCCGTTTAATAAGACAAACATGATAGATCAGACACATCTGATACGCTAAAGTCCCTGCCTAATGCTCTTTGTTGCAGTAAAAGATAACTAACGCTAACGACTGAGTTTATTCATACAGTCATATTTTTGTGTAACAACGTCAGTGAAAATGCAACTATATTAATATATAACAGAATACCTGCCCGTATTTGTTGTTTTTTTTACGTTTTTACATGATGGTAGCTAGGTTTAGCAAAAGTAATGTCACCTTTGCTAACGTTAAAGATTTCACCTCCATTGTGGGGAAATTCTGTTGCCTATCATTTGCACTTTACTATACTGGCTACCTAGCAAACTACAAGAACGTGAGTGTTACAGCAGTAGTTAACGTTGAGTCTTGAATAGCTAACGTTACTTGAAGCAATAGCTAGTGTAACTTTAAAACGTTTATTTGTTTACCTTTAATTTGGTCAGCTGACTAGCAAAAAATTTGACATAACGTTAGTTCTTGCGCGTTACTTACACCAAGGCTGGACATATTCTAAGCATGACGCAATAGTAAAAATAGTCCGCTAATAATAATGCTGTTTGGTTCCCTGTCATCATGTTAATACATTACGTTCATAGAATTGGAACCAACTTACACACAAGGGCATTTCTAATGCTTTTGTGCTGTAATAAGTGAAGCATTTTTGTGCTCTAATAATTTAATCATATTTTAGTTCTTTGACCCTCTTAACTTCCTCTTTTAAAACCGCCTTTCATTGCAGATGGCAACACCACAGAAAAATTTTACTATATTCATCCATTTTACAGGAAAGAAACCTGACACAGGTTATGTTATCTTGTCTATTGTAGTCGTGTGTTGTAATCTTGTGTGATGTAGTCTTGTTTGTTGTAGTCATATGTGTTGTAGTCTTGTATGTTGTAGTCTTGTTTGTTGTAGTCATGTGTGTTGTAGTCTTGTGTGTTGCAGTCATGTGTGCTGTAGTCGTGTGTTATAGTCATGTGTTGTATTTGTGTGTTTTGTAGACTTTCTTGTTGTAGTTTTGTGTGTTGTAGTCTTATGTGTTGTAGTCATGTGTGCTGTTGTTTTGTGTGTTGTAGTCGTGTTTGTTGTAGTCTAGTAAGTTGTACACTCAAGTGTGTTGTATTCAAAACACGTGGTGACATAAGATATCTGGGTTCAGAAGGACACTTCTTGTATATGACATATTACTGACGAGTTAAGCAGATCACAGTAGTTAGGTTAGCTATATAACTCCACCTTTTCTTACGCAAATGGCTTCCTTATCTTGTTTCATACAATTGTAAAGACACTGCCCCAAAATAAGAGTGACTGTTATCAGATGTCTGTCTGTGACCATGTTTTCTGTGCATTAGCTCCTTTTGATCAGCTGTGCGTATTCAGCAGTAGCTACTGGTGATGGGAAAAGTGGCAGAAGACTGCTGATTCATGTTAGATAACTAGCTTCTAACTCAGCAACAGTAGCTAGCTAGCTATCTCATGGTGATACAAAAAGTTCTCTCTCTGTCTCATTGTCCCTCCCTCCTCTATACTTTTGTATAATAGGATACATGTCTACTTTCCTAGCTGTTCTTCTGTCTGTCTGTATATCTGTCTGTCTGCCTGTCTGTTTGTTTAGTTATCTGTCTGTCTGTCTACTTGTCTTTTTTCTGTCTGTGTATCTGTCTACCTCTCTGCTTTTCTACCTGTCTGTCTACTTGTCTACCTGACTGTCTGTCTGAGGTATGACAGGGGGGTATATTAATAAATAAAATGGATTTATTTCAATAAACAAACAAAAAAGAACTATAACTCTCCTGTTGTCAGCCCCCTGGGCCTTGCTGGTCTTTGAAGGCATCATTAGCAGGTTGTACCAGAATATTGACCCTGACAGCAGTACCTCAGGGCTTCCACACTTACTATTGCCCAGCTCTGTGCTACCGACCCACCAGAACCACCCCATCCTCCGGAACCAGCAGGTCCAACTGACAGCAGCACGAGTTGGACGGATGATATAACACTCTGAAGTGGATTTAACATTTGAAGTATTATCCATCTGGGAATTCATTCATGTCCTCAAGGCTGTGTGTGTCTGTGTGTGTGTGTGTGTGTGTGTGTGTGTGTGCGCGTGTGTGTGAGCATGTGAATGAGAAGAAAAGTATTCCTGGTTGGTTTGCTTTTGGCATTCTTAATATATTTTCTTCAGATTTTGTTACAGAGACAATAAGTGCTGTCTAATCAGTTTTCGAGAGAAAGACATATCTACTTCAGTGCATCATTAGATGGTGATGATGATGGTGATGATGTTGATAGGGATGATGATGGTGGTGGTGTTAATGCTGGTGATGATGATGATGGTGGTGGTGATGATGATGATATTGATGATGATAGTGGTGATGATGGTAATGATGATGGCGAAGATGATGATGATAATAGTGGTGATGATGATGGTAATATTAGTGGTGATGATGATGATGGTGATAATAGTGGTGATGTTGATGGTGGTGATAATGGTGATACTAGCGGTGATGATGATGATGATGGTGATAATAGTGGTGATGTTGATGGTGGTGATGATGGTGATACTAGCGGTGATGATGATGGTGGTGATGATGGTGATAATAGTGGTGATGTTGATGGTGGTGATGATGGTGATACTAGCGGTGATGATGATGATGATGGTGATAATAGTGGTGATGGTGATGATGGTGATAATAGTGGTGATGATGATGATGGTGGAGATGATGGCTATACTTGCGGCAATGATGATGATAATAGTGGTGATGATGATGGTGATAATAGTGGTGATGGTGTTGATGGTGATAATAGTGCTGATGATAGGGATACTAGCAGTGATGATGATGGTGATAGAAGTGGTGATGTTGATCGTGGTGATGATAGGGATACTAGCGGTGATGATGATGGTGATGATGGTGATAATAGTGGTGATGATAATTACGGTGATATGGGGCTGCACTTATTAGAAAATATAAAATTACGATTTGAACAAAGCTGCGATTTTGGCTATTTTTTTACACTCAATCAACATAATTATTTTTATTTGTGTGCCATCCTTGCTATAATTATATTCGTATTTGTATATGAATACGTATTCCCTATGTTTTGCTATTTTAAGACAATTTACGTTTGGAATTCAAATCCAGCTGTATGTCTCGAATCGGTCAATCAAACTATACAGTAAATTGTTCTGATCACACCTCTCAGGAATTCTTTCCAATAGGGAAAAATAGAAGAAAGTGATTGGATGACTTTTGTTTCCTAAAAATACCCCAATTCCGTGTTGGCCCTATAACTAACAAAAGTAATAGCCGCAAACCTATAAAATAATAACACGCGCGGGTCAGGGAGACGATATTAGCTGCAGGCACTCCGAACAGCAAATTCTAACCAGTCAGAAACATCGAAGATGCGTTGTAGAGTGTACTGTGAAGGAATAGTGCGGAGTAGGGCTTGTTGTGAGGGAGAGGAAGAGGATCGATTAAGAAAACGAACCCAAAGGACAATGTGATGGAGACTAGGGATGATTTGGTGCTGAAAAATAATTCATCTTCTGTTGTTTGGGAATATTTCGAGTTCCAGAGAGATGTCACAAACTAATGTAATATGCAAAACCTGGTGGTTAGAACAACACGCGACGACACAACAAACTTATTTCAACAACTGAGACAGCGCTGTAAGGACTTTCATGAAAAATGCGTGGCAAAGAAGTCTCTTGACGAAACCAAAAATGCATCGTAAACCCGGTCCAGACCAGCCAAACAAATCCTCAATAATCTAGAGCGGCGGAACTGTTTTATGACAGGGGTGCAAGATTTACTATTTTATTTAGCATATTATCACAAACCTAATTGAACTCTAAATACGGACAGTCATACTAATAAATGATGATTTGATCAACAACATCATTTGTTATTTATTCGTCTATAGCAAAAGTGGAAAAATATCTTGAAAAAACACAGAATTAAGAAAATGGCCTAACAAAATGATACTTTATGCTTCAGAAAAACGTTGCTTACAGGCTAAAAACATTCACAAAAGCAGATCATCCCTCTTGAAAATGCATGTCGTGCAACTGACGTGAAAAGGGAAGTAATTAAAAATCATTCAAATATTTAACAGTAGAAAATAAGTAGAATAGCCTATACGCTAGCCTATAAAATATACAGCTCCGGAAAAAAATTAGAGATCACTGCACCCTTTTCTTTCCTTTGCAAAAAAGTCGAGAAGGAAGGTTTTGAGTGAGGAACAGAAGGGTTAAAATTAAGAGACCACTGCAAATTGAATGCTTCTGTTCCTCACTCAAAACTTTCCCTTATATGTTTTTTGGAAAGGAAAGAAAAATATGCAGTGGTCTCTTAATTTTTTCCAGAGCTGTATATGCCTAAGACATATACGAAGTGGAAACAATGGTCCATTTAAATTTGTAGCCTACTCATTTTTAACTGTATTGAATTCATAAACATCCCCAGAAGTGGATCATCTGCATTTATTTAGTATATACAGGTGCTGGTCATAAAATTAGAATATCATCAAAAAGTTGATTTATTTCAGTAATTCCATTCAAAAAGTGAAACTTGTATATTATATTCATTCATTACACACAGACTGATATATTTCAAATGTTTACTTCTTT
Organism: Esox masquinongy; assembly: GCA_016801175.1. Classification (NCBI taxonomy): domain Eukaryota; kingdom Metazoa; phylum Chordata; class Actinopteri; order Esociformes; family Esocidae; genus Esox; species Esox masquinongy. The sequence goes on along the minus strand of JACXGI010014250.1, from coordinate 469 downwards.
TAAGTGTGATGATTATAACTGACAACTAATGAAAATCCCAAATTCAGTATCTCAGAAAATTAGAATATTACTTAAGACTAATACAAAAAAAGGATTTTTAGAAATGTTGGCCAACTGAAAAGTATGAACATGAAAAGTATAAGCATGTACAGCACTCAACACTTAGTTGGGGCTCCTTTTGCCTGAATTACTGCAGCAATGCGGCGTGGCATGGAGTCGATCAGTCTGTGGCACTGCTCAGGTGTTATGAGAGCCCAGGTTGCTCTGATTGTGGCCTTCAGCTCTTCTGCATTGTTGGGTCTGGCGTATCGCATCTTCCTCTTCACAATACCCCATAGATTTTCTATAGGGTTAAGGTCAGGTGGGTTTGCTGGCCAATTAAGAACAGGGATACCATGGTCCTTAAACCAGGTACTGGTAGCTTTGGCACTGTGTGCAGGTGCCAAGTCCTGTTGGAAAATGAAATCTG
>JACXGI010014249.1:0-19381 GCA_016801175.1 Esox masquinongy | reverse complement strand
CATACATACACACATACATGCATACATACATACACACATACATACACACATACATACATACATACAGAAGGGTGACAAATTCAGGAAAAAACCTGAAGAAATGAGTGGAGGAACACAACAAATGCAGATGCTTCCATACAGGTGTACTTCATGATACAATTAAGCAATTAACATCCTATCATGCTCTGTGGCGTGTATAAAAATGCAGAGCAGGCCCCATTGACCTCAATCTTGGATCAAGATGGCAAGAGGAAAGGATCTAAGTGAAGTTTTGAACTTTAATAATGGATCATTTTAGTTAGGTTAACCATCAGTTTGTGCTGCATTTTATTTATGGTTTACCCAGTTTAAACTATGTCCTCCCATATTTTACTCTGGATTGTAAACTGTGTCCAAATTGAAGAAAAGCAAAACCCTTCAAGCAGCATTTGTTTTTTGAATAGAGCCAAAGGCACAGGGAACTTGGGAAATGCAATGTTTCTTCCATGTGTTTACAGGAGGCAGTCAGTGTATTGAATTATATTGATTATATATGATATTATTCTACTTAAAATGTCCATCTCCTCCCATTTTTTCATTCATATTCTGCTCTCTCCTGGGCAGTGTTGTCCCTTTGGATCCCAGATAAAATGGATGTGGTCGAAATGCATTCATATTTCTCTACATTTTCCTTAGGAAATATAAATAGTGCAGATAATGTTTGTGCTTGTACAAGCACTTTGCAGGTACAGGACATTTGTCAAGCTTGGGTGACAGTAGCTGAACACACCATATGGATGTCTGTGGTGATGGCGAGATGTGGACTGTGCTGTAGCCACCTACCAGAGCTGCTCTTTTAAATGGAGATAAATTCTCACACATTATGAACTACAGCATTGGACTGCACAGCTATCTGTAACCATATAACGTGTTATATAAATTGTCAACTCCCGTCTCTATCTCTCTCTCTTTTTCTCTCTCTTTTTCTCTCTCTCTCAACCTGCTTCAACCCACGAGGGGAGCTTTGTGGACCAGGGTGAATTGTGACGTGTCAGCATTGTGCCTTTGTCTTATTTAATGTGAGGCGAATGTGTTGCTCTCTCTTTCTCCCTGTCATTCTTTCTCTCTCTCTATGCGAGTTCCACTGCATGTGAAATGATATGCAACCAGCTAGTTGTTTTAACTGAAAGGCCTAATTAGACAATGGGAAATAAAACTTGCTAGAGGAGGTGGGAGGTGGCCACATCTTTGCACCCCCCATCGTAATTATCTAGCAGGGTCTCTGTGTGTGTTGCCTCCAGTGCCTTACCAGTGCCTTAACTTCCAGCCTGATTCTTCCACGGCGTAAGGCCACTCGTCCAGCAATTGATTGGGGCCCCCAATGGCGCGCGTGCCGGCGCTGTCAGGCAGGGAAACTTGGCTGTGGAGAGTTAATTAAATCCCGGCTAATTTAGCCAGCAGAGTTCGCTAGGTGGCCTGTGGCCACCCATTCTCCCTCCAGGTCGGAGACCGTATAGTGTCCTGTCAAACAGAAAAGCTGATGTGACACGGTGGCAGAGAGCAAAGCGGAGCAGGCAGGCAAGTGGGTGAGGGGCAGCACAGCGTTAAATTAAACAGGCGAGGTCAGAGATCTGCAGGACAAGGGAAATGTACTATAGCTGAAGAGCTGCAAATTCAAAACACTCATAAGTGTGTAAATGTTACTGTTTTACCTGAAAATAGTGTGTTTCTTGACTATCATTTTAATCTGAGTAAAGCTTTTTTACCTTCATTAGGTTAATTTCAAATGCCTTGATCCACATTGCTTCTGTTTGTGCAGTTGTATTTCAGCCAAAAATTGCTCAGTGGAATAAATTGTCCTGGATGTTGTTGGGATGATGCTAGAAAACAAAATAGAACTGTTACGGCACAAGCAATACATTGAAAGGTTCTCAAATGTTTGCTTGTTAAAAACAATACTGTAACTTACTGTAACAACTTAACAACATATACACAACCAGGCAGACAACAAGACAGCACTCTTCAAAAATACTGAGTATCGATGGTTGTATACAAGCTTCATATTAGCTATCTTTCTTCCCATAAAATGTTGCTGGTATCAGGTGGAGTCTTTACCATAAATGTGTGTCAATCCAGTCATTTTGGACTATCCACACTCCAAGGACATTGTCAATTCCAGAGAATTCACTTTTTACGGAAATGTGTTGACGTAACTATTTTCCTGTCCGTGCTAGGTTTATTGAAACTTGTAGTCTAATCACAGTATTTTTTTATATTTCACATAATAGTCTCATCTTCGGATATTTGGATGAATTTGCTAAAGTGCAGTGCCCAGTGCAGTCAAAAACCTGATTTCCTTGATAATATACCAACACTACAGGTTTTGTGCTTTAGCTTTGGTAGGCAGTCTGTTTGATATTGGAAGAATATTCTCCTTGCTTTATGTCACCCTGACATATACAGACGGGTGGTGGGAGAGCACATGTTCCAACCTCACCTTAATCTAGTTTTTGTATCAAAGAGCCCTCAGTAAGTGCAGCTCATGGAATTTCAGGGTGCCAGGACACAATGACACTAAAATTGGTGGCCCATTTATACTTTAATATGATCCTAAGTAGCCTCCTAAATAATGCTGGTGATAGATGTGTGTGTGTGTGTGTGTGTGTGTTTGTGTGTGTGTATGTGCATACTTGGGTATGTAGGTCTGTGCTTTGCATTATTTATGACACAAAGGAGATGGTCCGCTCACAGAAGCGTAGCTAAATATAGGAGTCTTGTGTCTCCAGTGGTTGGCGAAAATAGTGCCCTGATTGTGAACCATGAACCTCCTCTAACCTGTAAAATCAACGGCTTCCAGGTTGCCCTCTCCTTCACCACAATCCCCACTACAACCCCCAGCAACCCACACATAAAACTGTACAAGGCTTGAAGCACTCAAGCACTATCTAAATGCCTTCCATTCATCAACTGAGACCATCACATCATTCCTATTCATGTTTAAAGGTTTATTTTTCTGGTATATGTCAGGGTAATGTGGTGGGGGGAGAGGGTGGGCCGGGGGCACCGCTAAAGCTTATGGTGATTTCAGTTATGACCTTGACCGAGAATGTGATGATATGACCATTTTGCAACAGTCAGATAATTATATTAATTTGCTTGGTTTTGTCCTTTCGAATTGTTTTAATGTGGAGAAAGCTATGTATGTACATTAGAATATTCATAAATAGTTAGAATTGAGGTGTCTGGCGTCCTGAATAGTGCAGTGGTTTAAATAACAGCTAGATCATTGCAACCTTGAAAGCGATTAACAAGACAGTGCATGTGGCTGCCATAGAGAGCAGTGCAAATTGTCCCAACACCCCCTAGGCTGGGTGGAAGGGATGTCAGAAAGGGTTTTATTACCTCATTGTGCTCTACCGACCCCTTGTGATGGGTCAGATGCCTGCAAGCTCAAAAGTGGGAATTGGTGGTTGAATGTGCTCTTCTGTAAGTGCGCTGGTTTTGGCACAAATGTCCTGGTCGAGCAAGCGGCATGATGGGAATGGCTCGACGCTGTGACTGAAACGGCTTGGCCTCGTGCTGAGGAGAACACGTCCTTATGGGGAGTTGTTACAACGAAGCATGAGCATCACAGAAATCGGGAGGGGGGGAAACCTATAGAAAGGTGTTAGTAAAGAATCTAAAGTATGCCAGTGAGCTTCTAAAGGCAGTACATTGTAAAACACAAACTGTTTTTTATTATGACATCATGATAGCTTAGAAATGTGTTGCATTATATGACAAACAAACCTCAGGCTTGCAATGCATTGTGGTTCTGCACAAGTGAACAGTCAAATGAGACACTTTCATGATGCTAATAATCACACTAACACAAGGGTTCAGCCTCCATCATGTTTATACGTGCACATCACCAACTGATGAGATACCACATACTGCATCCAAACTTATCCCTCCCCATTCAGCAGACCGCTCAGGGCTCTGTACTGGACCTCACAATGCCATAGATGTGTGTGCACGGTGTTAGACCGAGGGCCGAAACAGGTTACATGTTTGCGTGTGATCATCTTCTCTTTTCTCTGTATTTGTCATCATTTTCCTTCCCCGCCTTTTACTTTTCTAGTTCTCATTCTCTTCTTTCCCTTTTTTAGTTTCTGTGGAGGCACCATCATTAGGACGCTGTGGTTTGATTAAAAGGTCCCTAGGGTGGCTGGAGAGCAGAGATTGTGTTTACTACAACACTTCTGTGCTCTATACTGTGTTCAGTTTTGGCCCTTGATTACGCCCAGTAGGCCTATTGCAATCAGAACCGCTGCTCCCTACCAGTTCCCAAGAGGTTAATTAACTAGAGCAGGTAACTAGCTAGCACCCTCGCTTGCATTAACCTCCTAACAGAAAAAAAAAAACGGACTGCATGGATTCTCTCCACTGGATTTGTTCATTTAGTAAGCCCTTGTTGACCAAACAATACCAACTACTGCGCCTGTTTTATGAGACAACTGGAGACTTTAGCCTGGAGTTGTTTTTTCTGTTATCCGGAATTGTTGTCCTTAAGACTGGAGAGTGTTGGCCTGTGCATGGACTGGACTGGACAGAGCAGTGCTCTTGTACTGCTACAATGGCTCCTGAGAGATTTCCTGGGCATGGGTAGAGACAAGCAGGATGAAAGAGAGGATCTACTCAGCCACAGCGATTGCTTTTAGTGTCTGGGATTGGATCCCGTGTCGTCTCAAATATCAGTGTTTTCTAATTGTACATGGTAAGAGAGAATTCACTTCTTCCAGAAATGTGTTGACATATCTTTCCTGCTCGTGCTGGATTAATTGAAACATGCGGTCTAATCAGTCTTGTTTTCTATTTCATATAATAACCCCATATTGGGATAAGCATTATTCACAGTCAATCTAAGATCTAGATCTACAAGTTTGGATACACTGACTAAAGACTGAGTGCAGTCAAAAACTTGATTTCCTTGCTAATATTCCAACAAAGTTAAAATTACACTCCAAAATTGGGAAAATAGGGACAATGTGATTTTACAAAGTTGATCTGATTTTAATAAAATCAATGACTCTTTTCCATCCACTAAGCCAAGGGCAAGGATTTGCAATTTCATTTTAAATAATTAACCTGACGGTGTAATACAAAGCGTACATTTTCATACTTTTTTTGTACTGGCCCACAGTGGGAATAGAACCAACAACCCAGGGACGTCTCTACCAAGAGCTAGACACACAGGCATTTATTAGACGTACCGGGCTGGTTTGAAAACATAATCACAAAGACTTCATGGGGGCTTCAATATATGGCTTACATTATTGGCACAGGCATGTCCCTAGTCATTATCCCCAATGGAAAAAGCATTTCCAACACTGATGTTTACAGTGGGACCATTCACTGTGTCATATCGTTAAAGGAGGTTTGTTATTTACACAAGATAGGCGATTATGTCTTACTGTGGCTGTGTCACTGTATTCCAGACTATGTCTTACTGTGGCTATGCCACTATATTTCAGGCTATGCCTTGCTGTGACTATGTCACTATATTCCAGGCTATATCTTACTGTGACTAAGTCGCTATAGTTCAGGTTATGTCTTGCTGTGTCTATGTCACTATATTCCAGGCTATGTCTTACTGTGACTAAGTCGCTATAGTTCAGGTTATGCCTTGCATTGACTGAGTCATTATATTCCAGGCTATGTCTTACTGTGACTAAGTCGCTATAGTTCAGGTTATGTCTTGCTGTGACTGTGTCACTATATTCCAGGCTATGTCTTACTGTGACTAAGTGACTATAGTTCAGGTTATGTCCTGCTGTGACTGTGTCACTATATTCCAGGCTATGTCTTACTGTGACTAAGTCACTATAGTTCAGGTTATGTCTTGTCTGACACTTGAGCTGACACCGCCCAAACCTGTACAGGTACTGACTCAACTGTGTAGAAATAAATAAAAACAGCACTGACCAATTACATCTTCAGGAACATATAAAGCCTAAAATAAAGCATGAAAATAGAGCACCAGTTGGGAGTTTTGCGCTGAAATAAGAATGAATAAGCAGGAGAGAACCCCATGGATCGTTGACTTTATGTGGCTGTTTTGCTTCCACTAGTCCTGGTGCCCTTGTTAAGGTCAATGGCGTCGTCAACTTTCTCCAGTACCATGGTATTTCAGCCATAAACCTGGCTGTGTCTGCCAGAATGATGACCCTTGGCCACAAGTAGATTTTCCAGTAAGCTCATTATGCACGCGTCAACGTCTAAATATATAAAGAAAATCAAAATTTTGCGGTGGCCATCTCAGTCTATGGAATTAAACCAACCGAAAATGGAACAGGTCAGCACATGAAGGATGTCAGGTATCCAGAATCCAGAAGGATTGTGTTTAGATGGATGCCCTACCAGAGTAGTTTCTCCATCTACTATAGTAAAATATTACAGAATTATTCAATATACTTCCAAAACAAGGTATTAAATCATTTTGGGTTAGAGTTACCTGTTGAAAAAACGTGAGCAATGAATAAATGTTAGGGGGTTGGGGTTAGTGTTTAATAGACCCCTAACACATTTTAGAATTGTTTTAAAATATTAAGTGTTACAATATTTGTTTTGATATAATAAGTTTAATCACCATGTCAATGATCAGAGTCAGTGTCAGATTTTTAAAACTGTTTCTCTCTCCCTCTCCATCTCTCGAATCTTGTGCTGGATTACAATTGCGGTAGAAACCCTAACCATGTTGCAGGTCATTGTCTGACAGTCATTTTAGGTTTTGACCAAAGGCAGCCCTCATGGCATTTTGGCAAGCTGGGCCGCGAGCTCTCGACTGGGCTGAGCATTTGACCCGTTATACGTTGTACTCCTAATGACAATACAATGGTACAATAAAAGGCCTTACTGAAGTGCTGAGGTTTGGGGAGAAACGGGATGATTCATCTTGTTTGGATAGCGAGCCTTTATTACGAGAATGCGGCGAGGGGAGAGCAGCCTGGACTAGCTCTTCCACCCAGTGTTTCTGTAATTGCTTTCGGCTGCACCTTAAGAGATTTTGATGAGTCGATTTAGGACTTTGTTTGAGTGACTGAGCAAAAAGGGTGCTCTGGCAGTAAAAGTGAGTAATTGCTGCGTCACTGTGGAAATACATAACAAACGTTGTGCGCTATTCACTTCATTTAATCCATTAAGACATTGTTTTTTTCATGGTAATTGCCTTCTATTGGATTAACTAAAAACTGGTTGAATCGATTGGTGCACTTCATTGTAGTGGAGAGGCTACACAAAATGGAGGAACAATTGAAGCTAAAATGGCTGGAAATTATGTGAATGGTTTGGATTATCTCATGAACTGAGTTAAACACAAACACGAACACGGATCAATATTGGATATTGGCATGGTAATGACAGCATGGTTTACATAAACTGTACAGTGTTGCATATTATTTAATTTGACTGTGAAACTGCATCTTCGAAAGTAAATGTAATATTAACAATTCAGAATATAAGTGTGTAAGTATTGTTGACGTAATCTAGTAGTGTGTAAAGTCATCTAGTGAATTAAATATGTCCCATAATGCCTATCAACTGTTTAGGTTATCAAGAACTAACAAAGTATTTAGTTGGGCAATCTGACCTATTTTACAGACATACATTTCAACCAGCATGCTGTCCTCAGAGGTGTAAATTATGGGGAATTTTAATCTAGATTGGTTAACGCAGGCCTCTGGCAAAAAGTTAAGGAGTTCATGTGACCCAGCCTACATGTCCAAATGTAATGTGATGGCATTTGTGTAGGTTGCCAGACTGGACACTCTTGTTGGACACTATGAGTGTCATTATAGTAGTTTTATCTCAATTAACAAAAGTTTTGTGCACTCTCCTGAATATACTCCCCTTGGCCACTGTGGTCTAATGACGATGTCTCACTCAGTGTGTGTTGGAGGGGAATGAGCTGTGACATATTATGTCTGGTCCGGCATGTAGGCTAGAAACGGAATCCGAAAAATAAATTTGTATTTGCAATTTGGAAGCAGCTAAAAACATTTCACATTTGGCATCAAACAATTCTACTATCACCAGCAGTAGCACTCCTGTGATGGAGAGTACCATGTTAGTTACCAGGTAAACAACACTGTCAGTGAGTTTGTATGCCTTCTAGGTCAGTGATCCAGCCAATGCAGCTTGCATTGTTTATCTTTGCTGGGGTGAATTGAAAATTGCATTTACATTTCATGTTAATGTTATTTAAAAGAAATGCTGTTCTGTAAAACCATTGTAATGTAAAAACAAACTATTTTGCTTATATTTCATGGAGCTGAAACCACACAATAGCAGAAACTCCAGAAATTTAGAAATTCAAAGCTGTCCTATAACATGGTAATCACTTTGTCATAGCTACGTTATACAGGTTCAACATGAAGCCTAACGAGCTCAAAACATTATGAGTGTGTCTGTGTTGGTGTGGCGGAGGGGCAAAAAGCACATTGACCCCCTAATCTGATACTGGTGGATGCTAAGCCTGCCCAATGGCTCAGCTATGGTACCAACACCCAGCACCATTATCTGTCTCTCTAACACGCACGCATGCACACACTGAGGGCTACTCAGCTTAGAGAGGTAAGCTCCAAGATCCATCAGAGATGCCCAGCTCCTAAGCTCCATCGGTGAAAGACTTTAATTTGAAAAGGAAAATTAAAGTGTTCACGCAAAAAATCTTACTGCATCAATCAATCAATCAATCAATCAAATGTATATATAAAGCCCTTTTTACGTTAGCTGTTGTCACAAAGTGCTTTTACAGAACACCCAGCCTGAAACCCCAATCAAATCATATAGAATAAAATTGCGTTGTTTCGTCCACTAATCAAACTGAATCAGATTATGTTAAAATAAGATTACCATTCCTGTACACTGGCGTGAAGCAGTTTCCCTGGGCCGCCCTTTTATTTCAGAATCTGAGAAGTTATCTCATTATAACGAGATCCTATCTTTTTATGAAAAGATACATTTTTTGTCTCATCCAATTGATATGCTAAGCAGACTATGCACATCTTTTACGGTTGTCAGACCATTTACAGTTTGGCTGAGTTGGACTTTATTATGTGTTAGCGGTAAAATGTGCAGTAAAGGATAAGAAATCATGTGAAATAAGGCTGCCATTATTTTGCTGGCTTGTTATATAACAGGAGCTTTGTCTGGGTGATCTTCTGCTGTAGAAAGACACACCACTGGTTTTATTCTTTGTGTGAGGCATTTGATATGTTCTGATGCATGCTTCCCTTTTGGGTATCCATGCGTTCTCTCTACGTATCCAACCTCCATACCTCAACTTCTCTTAAACCAAGTTAACGTATATTCTTTATTAAACATAATGACTCTACCTTGAGAATTGAATAGCTTTAAAGACCTTAGAGAAGGGCTTAAATTTAAGGTGACCTTATTTGGCCCGTGCAAATGCATTAAAAACATGAGTAAATACTACTGCATTAATGCAGTTTTCATTTCTTGTATTTCCCAGTACACCAGACCTGCTCCTTTCCAAATACTGTACTAGAGATTCAATTGGAGCATTCACAATATGTGTTCGTGTTGCATGTTTTAAATTACTTATGTTTTTGGATTTATTTGGCAAAACCAATATAGCCTAATTCAAGAATTAGGCTATTGGGGAGCTCTAGGCTACTGAGAAAAGTTTGAAGGATCCACGTTTTTGACTCCAAACTGATTCTATCTTGAGAGGCAAGCACACAAATATAGCCGTAACTGCCCAATTATAAATTAATATGCTATTGTTTTTGTTTTTATTTTGCACTTTATATCTGACAGATATCTTTTATAAAAAAAAATATAAATACAAAACATTTATGCAAAATTATGATATTGGACACAAAATGTAATACACAAAATAATTCAAGCTTTTTAAGGATGTATTTTTTTGATGTTATACTATGGACAAAACGGTTTAAATGGGGCCGACTAACGGGGACTAGCTCTGCGTGCACTGTAAATGCAGCGCCACTTATTGCTGACTCAATAACCCATATTTTAAAATCTAATACATATTTTTGGGAGAAATCTCTTAATTATGAAATGCGGGTAACATTCCACCCCTCAATAAAGGATGGTTGTATCCTTTATCATTTTTTCTAAGATCTGTGCATTTCTCATGTGAATGTAAACAGTAAACACTGTTTTGATGGTATTTGAACACAAATGTGAATGCAACATGCAGTGTCGGTCTCATGTTTCATGAGTGAAAATTAAAAAGAATGTTTAGAATGTTCTGTGCATAACAGCTAATTTTCTCCAATGTTGTGCACAAATATGTTTACAGTACATTCCTGTTAGTAAGCACTGCCCATTTGACAAAAGATTCCATTGATGTTGTGTGTTGTTTCATGAGTTGGGTTCACGACATGCTGGGGAAAATAAAAGTCCACTCTAAGAGTTGCAGTTTTGGCACACAATACAATGCCACATATGTGGCATGAGTAGTCTGCTGTGGAATAGTCAGTTTGTGTGTTTGACCCTGACTGTACACAAGCAATATATCTTGGCCCTGTCTGATACCGGCCTAACCCCTAAACAAGATGATATCAGAGCCAGACTGATATTGCACTGTGCATTGCCCCAGGTAACAATATAAATATTTGTTGCTACATATTTTATGTACGGCTGCATGCAGTTTTAATATATGTTTTCTCAGATATTATATGAGGCAACCTCATATTTCAGTGGGATATAATATTCTGCTAAATGTATGAAAGCTCAATTAAGCCATAGAAAAGAACAAAAATAACTCTGCTGCCTTTTCACGCTCCAGTTAAAGGTTTGAGTTCACACAATGTTTTCACTATCAATATGCAACTTCAGAGTAAGACTCACTGCCTAGTGCGTGTCTAGTATTTATTTATTATTAAAGTTATTATTATTTTATTCTTCCAGGTTTAGTCTTACTTTTTGTGTGGGGAGTTACATTCAGATTCATAATAAATATGTGTTTTTCATAGAATGTTCCTTTCTCTTTTCCAAAATTATGTTAAATGAACAGTGCAGTTAAAAACAGAAATATCTTCTTTTTTGTTTGTCATGATACTCATCATTTGTTGAAATACATACAGTATTAGCTACCTACCTAGAAAATGTTATAGCTGGGTGTTTTTGTTTAAATAGTGAAAATTTTTCTTTTATTTTAACCTAATATTTATTCCCTCCCAATTTTGTGATTTCCAATTTCCAAATATTTATTTTTTGCCAATTTTGATTGACTGTTTGCCCGAACCCCCTGTGAACTGTCACTATGATGCAACCAGGAATCAGACCCCTGGCCACAATGATGCAGCTTCACTGCAAGATAGTGACTTAGACCTCTGCGCCATTCAGGGGCCAAATTAATAAATACAAATACATTAAATGATAGCAGTGTTATAAAAGGAATGTTCAACTTAGGACTGTATGCTTAATAATCCACCTCTGTCCAAATTTAGTTTCACTTTGCTATCGCATTAGTTAACATACCATTACGCACTATTTTCCAGAGAACATACTGTATATTCCCTCTGATTATCCTTCACTCAAAGCCCATTAAAGGCAATTGAAATTTGTTTCTAAGTGAATGTAATACATCCCATAACCCTGAATTGTCCCATAATGCACTCCGTCCTAATCTTTTGTGCCTACCAATTTGAGACATAGCTTGATCTGCGCTTCATATTCCTGTGGAATCATTTCCCCAACTTCCAGCCTCCCCCTGTCCAGACCGCATGCCATTGGTGGGCCTTTGCCTACTCATGCGCCACTTGTGCAGTCTTGCAGCGCCGTCTTTTCTGCACTTTAATCGACTACAGGCCTGAGCTCGAGGTCCAGGCCCTGCTCGCGAAATTTTCGATCCCCTGTAATCTTTGGTACAACAGCCAGCGAAATTTCTTGACAAAAAGACATCCTAGCCATGACAATTATCCTGGCCATGCCCATCTGTTTCACTAAGTGTGGGTCTTGTATCGAAAGCTACATGTCATCGTCTTTTTGGCTAGATGGTGTCAAATTCCTGGGTTACATATACGTATGTATGACAACAGGGTACTATTTGTTTCCTCGAATGCTTTCTCTATTGACAGAGTTTTAGTTAAAATATTGAATAGAAGAGACGTTACCGTTACCCGACAAAGTTTCCACTTAATGTGCCTTTTTAGAGAGAAAGTAATATGTTTGCCAAACAAATGAAAAAATCATGACTGGCCTTGTTCATGTCACATTAAATTGTACTACTAGTTTATCGTTAAAACATGTTATTTGTCTTTACAAATAATGACCAATCTGTGCACATAATTGGAGGTCCCGTGAAATAAACTTGCACCCCTATGGAAAACAAAAACCCATCCAACAGATTTGTCTTGGCACCGGCCCTCAGAATGGACCATATCAAAGCATGTTATGCTCACCCCAGTATAGTCAAATCCCTTTATGTAGGAGCTTTGTCAAGTCTGCAGATGGTGTAGCATATCTCTGCACTCCTGACTCAATTATCACACCAGCCGCATGGTTATGACTCGTCCTGCTTTCTCCCCGCTCACAAAGTGCCAGATAGGTCTTCGCAATTACATCCCATTTCCATAATCTAGTCCGATCCCACACTCAGCCCATCCCTAAAAGAACTCCCTTCATCCTCAACTTTAAGCACGCCATTGATTGGTATTTATAGACAGCTGTGTGAAAGAAAATGCATTTTCCTCCGATTATTCCTGAAATAGTGTTTTTTTATCGGTTGACTGTAAGAGAACCTTTTCTGATCCTCAACTAGAGTTTGAGATGCTCCTGCTTTGTTTTAGGGGACCCTAGGGCTTTGTCATACATCTAGAATGGTACATTTATTGGCACACAAAAATATAGGTAGAATCAAATAACCCTCCTTTTTTTTAAGCAAGTAGCCGTCTCCCTTATCAGAAGTGATGGGTGAAAGTTCCCTCTCTTATTTGCTGTCAAGTTCTCCTTTTGGGTATTTGTGGCATCACCTGTGTGTCCCCTCCATGTTCTGTAATGCAGAGAGGCATCAATATATTTTGGTGGTCCCTTCAGGAACCTCGACAACTCATTAAATATTCAGTCCCCTTCACCTGTTCAGAGTTGAGACTGTCATTTTTGGCAAGTTTATGACTGACATGAGCCTGTTGGTATCTCAAACAGATATGTCAAATCATAGGCAATGTTGTATCATCTAGGATTATTCATGCAGCCGTAAAGAGGCTTTTACCCACTGGATAATATGTGAGACTATGTTTGTGGGAGTTAGACATATCTGTGTAAATAGCAGGAATAAGACAGTATAGTGAAAACAGCAAGGAAGTAAGACTCTAAACAGCTTGGTCATAACTCAGCCTAAATGGCTTGGTTGTGGAAACAGGCTGTTAACATTGAATAATGACTAATTTTGTGGCCAGTACCCATAAATTGAATCTCTAAGAACTACAACGGTTATTTCGGTCAAATACCCGGTGAGACTATGTTATCTGTGAGCCAACTAGCCAACTGAAATTGTCCCAGCTCTCTCTCATGTGACAGTGTTGGTGGCTGAAGCATGGCAGTGACTTTGCCTCATCGGTGCTTTCATTTTGCCTGACTAACTCTTCCCCTTTGGATACGTTTCAGTAATTAACTTTTTTAGGCCCTATTGGCCCTTCCTTTCTGGACCATCTGGGCCTGCATTAGTCCACACTGCCCTCTGGCTCTTCATTCATTCATCCAGATTGGGAGCTGCCCAGGCCTTTGCCGCTGAATGTTGCCATCGGACCACATGCCTCGGGGGGGGGGGGTCGTAGACCTTTCAGAGCATAGCGGTGGTGACCCTAGTCCTGATGGAAACTGTGGCAAAGGGAACCGCCATTCATTGCAGTTAATAGATACTCTGAAGCTTGGTACCTTGAGGTCAGAGATTACGGATGCCCCCTCCCAAACTAGTGTTTTTCTAAAACCAAAGAAAGGGTTATTCAACTCCGGGCCTTGAGTGCCAATACACTTCTGTCTTTAACTTTTATCTCCTTCTAATCTAATCCAAACAGAAGTGTTTTTGCCCTCCAGGACTGGAGCTGAATAGCCCTGCAATAAAATAAAAGTTCCCACATGCGGGGATATTGCACACCTCAGCCAACCTGATAGTTCAGCCGAGAGAGACGTTTTCCCCGAGGCTTTCCGTCCATCCATTGAAATGGTGCTTGAGAAATAATTCCCACCAACATGCGGTAGCGTTGACCGGATTTGTGGGTTGTTTTGTTGGCATTTTGGATCCTTCTGCACTACTGGCTGGTTGAGAAGTCCCCATGCCGCTTGGCATTGGTATTTGGCTGCGGGGTGAAGAATTTGTACAAGAGCTCCAAAGACAACAGAATGGCCTGTGTTTGTGCCAGAATATTCTAAATGATATTGTCTGGCAGATAATTTTTTGCTGACACATGGGATGGTAAGATGGTGTAGGCTTTGACCATATGAAGGGAGACTGTTAGGTGTAGCTGGCCTTTTAATACAGCTGCTGAGGTTTGATAAGACATGTGCACTGTGCTCTTTAGTTTTCTATATTTGAACTGCAGATTACATCGAACTAAAAATAAACAAGTTATCGAGCTGCAATAAAGTATATCTGTTACATTCTTGATAGATTCAACAAACTGTTACTGGCTCCGAAAGAGCCTGAACTATTGGTCATTTGGTTCATTTCGAATGCATAGTGGTTCATTTGGTTCATTTCAGATGCATAGTGGTAACCTTTCTTGTTATTTGATAGCATGGCTTAATCAGGACTCAAACAAAACTACTTTGCTACTGATTTGCATTGACTACATTTCGAAAACACATTTGTTGCACAGCAAAAAGTTTATAATTTTAAATGATCCAAATATAATTTAATACTGCGAAGGGTCGACTTTGTAGTTTTTAGCTACATCGCAAGACTGAACAGACACAAATATATTTAACCCAACTATATTGGGGTCCCTAGTCTTAAGTGTGTAGTAAGCAGATCATAATCGTGTCGCACTATGTAATATCAAGTTCAACCCTGAGTACCCATTTTTCACGTAAATTTAGTCTTAAATGGGTAATTTTACTCAAATGGTTTGAAGATGCTTTGTGGGAAAGTATAACTTGTCAGTAGTAGAACTCTCCTGCCATGCCATATACACCTGATTTCTGTAGTGGCTATCTACAGTAGATACTGCAGTACTTGAGGCACGTTTTTAATGCTTTCTTAATGTTTATGAATGATTTATGAATGTTAATAAATGGATTATGGATGGTTAAAAATAGAAGACTTCTATGAGTGCGTGGATTTGTGCGAACCAGGAGATTTTCGACAGCTGTATCTGTCCGTGGCCTGTCCGCTGGTCAGCCCGATTCCTGCCGTTATCCTCTGTTCTCGCTCATCCACAAGCTCCTCTCAGCCATAGGCCTGCCACTGACGGGACATTAAATGACATTTTCTTGATAGACTCAGGATGAAAAGCCCAGTCATTTCTGAAATACTGGAACCGTCATGTCTGGTACCAATGGTCACACCACACTATAAGTTGCTTAGATCGCTTGTTTTGCCCATTCTAACAATCAATCAAGGAGTGACTAAATGCCTTGATGCTTGTCTGCCTGCTTTATATAGCAAGCTATTGCCACTGTCTTTAAGAGTGATTATTTTTCTACGTAAATACTTGCCGACGAATATATAGATAATTTGTCTTTATTTTCAAACGTATTTTAGGTTCTATTTTGTATCTTTTGATCTGTTTTCATTTCAAAAAGCCAATTTCTCCCTCCATTTTTAATGTTACTATTCAACCTCTCAAAGGATTACTCACTATCAAGTCAATCTACTAGAATCTGTCGGGAAAGTCAATAACTAAAGTTGGGATGGTCAATACAAGAGGCTCAAAATTATAGCGAAATCAGTAATATGCCATGAAAAATTGCTGTGTGAATGATTGTTTGTGAACAGGTGTGTTTGCAGGGGATCTCATTCCAACCATATCTTCCACAAACAGGTTCTCTGTTCACCTCACCTAAGGTCCCTGCAATGCAACAAACTCTAAATGTGTGAAATAAACCCATGCTGTGAAGTCACCATCCACAAAGCAGTCTCCCTACTGATTGATGAGGTAGGAGAACTTTAGACCTCTTACAAATTATATCTTTGAAATGTGACTCAAGATTTAGTAGTTTTAAGTTAGACTTTGTAGTACCGACTACTATGCTGTGCACGACTGCAAATTATTTGTGAATATATAGCATTAAATCTTCTCTAATGTTCACTATATGCAGGGTATGAATTTGTGGTGGTATTTGTTTTTCTTTATAGGTTGCATAAGCTTCACAGTGTTATAATAGTAAAGGACAGTGTCACGAGTTTGGTTGTAGTTTGGTGTAGCCTGTCAAGATAGGAGCAGTCATTTGTACTGAAATGCAAAGATTTTGTCAGTATTTTGAATACAAACAAATTAATTTTAATGCACAGAGAACTATAATAAATTATCATAGAGACATACTGAACATATTATTTAGTTGTTCATTCAGTGCAAGCACTGACTATATATGTTGCTATATAAAAGGCATGTACCTATAAATGGCAAGTAATTGGCAAGTAAGTATGCAAGGAACAGAATATTGTTTTTTCTATTTGTGAGTGTTTCTTTTTTCTATTTGTGGGACTGTTTTTTATTTGTGGGACTGTTCTTTCTCATTGTCATAACAGTGTTTATTTTTCATGTTTCGTGAGGACCCCAGGGAGAGTCACTGCTGCTTCTGAATCCAAATTGGGGATGGATATGGGGATGGAAGTATGACACCAAAAACCTAAATACTATGTATTAGATATGGTGACATGGATTAACTACAATAACATCGGCTATACAATTCTAATATATATACATTCTAATATGTGCCATTTTGTGAATTATGGCAATATGGTATTAATAGACATCCTTGGCGCACATTTATGGTTATTTACTTAGCAACCTGCATATGGGTACAATGGGTATATTTTTAAATGGATACTGAGTCACTTTGTGTACCAATATGACTTAGATTACAGCTATTATTTCATGCTGTCTTTTAGTTCATTGTTGTGTTTGTAACGAAAGGTCATTCAAATTAGAAGCTTGCGTTAGCTAGCAAATTATCCTCTTATTATGACTGAGTCCATCGACTAAGATCTGAATGGTCACTTTCCTTACTTCGACTGCTAAAGTCAATCACCTGCATAGCAGGAAGTTACCAAAACAATAATTAACTGTGGCAGTAAATGGATATTTTGAATGAATTCCAATTACTTTGTCTGGTTTCAAACAGGAAAACAGTGTCTAAGTAGCACTAACCATTAATACCTAAGCGCGCTCTTCACACAACAAAGCAACATTGTTCTTTTTCTTCCCTGGGGTTTGATTGAATCTGCCCGTAGCTGCTTGTCAAAAGCATTTGCTTTGACAGATCCTCAAGCAGATTCACACGTCACGCTTTCTGTCTCATGTCTTCGGCTTTTCATTCCTCTCCCGAACACTTGCTTCCTCTCGCCATGTTCGAAATTAAAGGTGTGTGTGTGTGTGTGTGTGTGTGTGTGTACTGCGCGGGAGGGAGGAGGAGCACCCATGGGCATACTCATGAATAATTCAATAGAAGGTGAAAAAACAACACGTTAGGATAATTAATCACGCAACTAAATATAGATGAAGGGTATGTTTTGTTCCACAAATTCTGAGTCTTTCCTTGTAGGCGGATCATTAAAGCAACATCTGAGTAAGGGAATCAAGCCACCTCACTGATTAGTGGGGAAACCATTCAAATTACTTAATAGTATGTCACTCTGTGGATGCGTACATCTTGGCCATCTGCATTTGTTTCAAGTGGAAATCAGAAAAGGCAACCGCCTCATGTGTTGCGTTATGGATGAGTTTATGATTGCAAATAGTAGTTTACTACATGCTAAGATTACTGGGCGCAACAATACGTGCTTGTTTGCAAGTTAAGAAATAGACAGGTAATTTATAATGGGAAGTCACATTTAAAATAATATTGAAACCCAAAGTAAAATGTCACTCTATATGGACCTTTGAAGAAAGCTTTTAAAGATTTGAAGCATACCGCACAGTGTCCAGGCTCTCACCAGACTGTACATTTTAAAGAGTTACCAGGACTGTACCATATCATTCTGTAGGGGTGGTAGGGTAGCCGGAATTGCTCCCAGGTCATTGCTATTAATAAGAATCCGTTATTAGCTTGTAAAATCATCCCAGTTGTTTGTGTCAATAAATAAATATGCATTGCAATACTCATGATTCTCACAACTATGTGAATGTTGATCAACAAATTAACTGTATGTCCCCTGCAAACTGAGAAGGGAGAGCCATGAGAAAAACAGTTTTCAGTCATGGCAATTAAATTGTTTACATCTCGTTTCCTGTTCAGGCTCCTCATTTAAAAAGCTGAAGCACAAACCATGATGGAAAAAAACACGTTTTACATTTTAAGAAATTTAGTGCAGGGGCAGCCAACTAGACCAAAACAATTATAACATCAAAATGAAAAATGTGATATATATTGTCAAAAATATAATAAACAGAATAAATACATGTACCAGTTTTAACCCCCATTAATAAAATGTTGTATTGATTTAACTGTAATCTAGAGTACACCCGAGTCAGTAGCCACTATGATCTTTTGCCCCCTATAAAAGGGGCTAAACATGGGATCTAATCCAGTAGTAGTCAGTCCTCTCCTCTGGGACACCTGGACATTTAACAGTGTTGTTCTCACTGTGAACTGGCATACCTTATTCACCTACTGTAGTCAAGGGCAATACACAGTATAGGTGCAGATCCCCAAGAAAACCTATGAGAGCTAATCAATAGCCTGTAAGTCTCGGGGACACCTGCATGTGCTGTATTCGCAAGGGGGAAGCCGTGCAAGAGCCTTAACAGTGACCCGTAAAAACGGTGGCTCATATATTGCTCGAAGCTCCCCCACAATGACTCTCTGTGGGGTTCATTAACTACTTTGATTACAAAACCTCTGGGACTTTCTAAGGGCGTAAATCATCCCAAGTGGAATTGCCCATGCTAGACATCCAAACTCATCAAATGTGCTGCAATTTATGGGGAACAGGTTGCCATTTGGGACACATGTAACCAAGACCGAATATGTAACCAAGACCGACTCCTAACCCTGAGTTATGGTTACAGTGGTGAGCAGTGGTCATTTTACCACACCGCTATACTGATTTTGAGCCCCTGGTTTTTAGCTTCATCGTCAGACATCAATAGCAAATGCTACATAATACCTTAGCAGTCACTGTTACATTCAACTGTCCCCACTTACCACTATTGTCACCACTACTGTTTTGAAATCGGAGTAAGCCTTGTTTGGCAAGTACATTTACACA
>JACXGI010014248.1:0-19409 GCA_016801175.1 Esox masquinongy | reverse complement strand
CCCCCCCCCCCCCCGCCTCCAGGCTTCTTCTCTTGTTAAAGCCCCTGTTTATTAGACTGGCTTAAATCTCTCTGATAGCTGGAGATAGCGGCACGATGACGGCCGTGGCCATGCTGAGATTGGGTTCCCATTGACTGGGCAGGCTGAATGGGTGCAGTCATGTCTGAAGGGAATGAAACCAGGCCCCGGCGATTAGCAGCGCTAATGCTAACTCCACTCCCTTCTCGCTACCCACCCCACCCCACCCCCATCTCCCGCCCTCCCTCAATCCCTCCCTTCCTGTCCTGTTGTCTCGGGTCATCTGATAGGGGACGTCTGAGGTTATCGAGTCTCTGTTAATCATGCCTTAAAAGGCCAGTGTGTAATGGACAGGCGGAGACGCCCACCCACCCACACAGGCCTGGGCAGACATTGGCCTGTTATCCAGCTCCGCCCTCCCCTGTCAACCCCTCCGGCCAATCCATCTCTATTTGTCTCTCTCCTTCTTTCTCTCCACCGAAAGCTGCACATTTTTCGAGCCACAATGGCAACATTCATGTAGACATTTAGTGCCGGGACAGGGAAAAAGAGACGCAGAGAATGGTGGGATGGAGGTTTTGGCTTAAAGAGTCAGGAAGAGTCTGATTCCTTTGTGTGGCAGCCAAGACGAGGGCACGGTGCCTAGAAAAGTCCTTCCGAATGGGGCTCCCCAATACTGGCCAACCACATCCTTGTCTCTGTCCCTCTGTGTGGCAGCCCACTCTATTGGCTCTTTTTTCTTGTTTAGACCTATTGCTTTTTCTTTCTCTGTGGCATGAGTGAGGGGTTGAAATGGGCAACTCTTGTCCTGTAGCCTCTGTCTGTCTGTCTCTGTCTGTCTCTGTCTGTCTCTGTCTGTCTCTGTCTGTCTCTGTCTGTCTCTGTCTGTCTCTGTCTGTCTCTGTCTGTCTCTGTCTGTCTGTCTGTCTGTCTGTCTGTCTGTCTGTCTGTCTGTCTGTCTGTCTGTCTGTCTGTGCGCGTGCGCGCGGGCCTGGCTTGGCCGCAGCCTGTCAGCTTGCCTGTGGAGCTGAACATTGGTGCCACACTGCTGGCCTCTCATTGGATGCCAGCTCCCCTTAATTTTGTATTTATTCTCTCTTTGCACTTTCTAGTGTCCTTTTCTTCTGGTTCTGCCCTTTCTTCTTCCTCTACACTTCTCACTGGGCCTCTCTCTCTCCATCTCTGACATTCATTTACTGACTCCTGTCATTCAGTCCCTGTGGTTTAGTTGACCCCACCCGTTTTGTACAACTACCGAGCGGTCTTGGCAAGGTGCCAACCAGTGTGAGGTCAGGACACGCAAGCACAAACTGACTCTCCAGCGGTCATTCGTTCAGCCCCAGCAGCCCTGGAGAAAGGGCTGCTGTTCACTCTTGTGTTTTTGTCTGAGTGATTTTGGGTGTGTGTCCATTGACAGAGCAACATACTACTTCTGTAGAATTCTATTTGGTTAGATGAATTGTTTGCCCCCCCCCCCCCATGTCCCCCGTCCTCATCCATACTAACTCTCTGCCCCTCATCCATGCCAACTCTCTGCCCCTCATCCATGCCAACTCTCTGCCCCCGTCCTCATCCATACTAACTCTCTGCCCCCCGTCCCCATCCATGCCAACTCTCTGCCCCCCGTCCCCATCCATGCCAACTCTCTGCCCCCCGTCCCCATCCATGCCAACTCTCTGCCCCCGTCCCCATCCATGCCAACTCTCTGTCCCTCCTCCATGCTTGCTCCCTGTCCTTCGTCCTCATCCATGCTAACTCCCTGTACGTCGTCCTGACCCATGCTAACTCCCTGCCAACGTTTTTGTGTGTGTGTTAGTAGTTTTTTCCCCAGTGTGGGTTTATTTTTCTAGTATGTGTGTGTGGTGGTTTGCTCAGCTGTCCAGTCCGTTTGCCCTTCATGGTCTTTGTGACAACTGGTCCGGTCCTATTCTGCTCAGTATCTGGGCAAATGGCCTCTTCCTAGCACCAGTCCAGTCGGATCAAACAGAGAAAGCTGGCCTCCTAACTCCTCCGTCAACACTGGGTCTTTGGTAAAGCCCAGTCATTCCCCTGTCTGCTCCTCTCCCTAAAATGGCTGTCTTAACAGCACAAAGCCCCACTTGAAAACCTAAACGGGCAGAGGCTGGCTGTGTTCTGCGTCTGACGTGGTCCCCTCATCCCTGTCTGTTCTTTCAGAACAACTCGGTGTCCCCGTCGGACAGCCTGCGTGCGGCCAGCGAGAAACACCGCGGCTCGTCGGAATACAGTATGGACTCAAAGAAACGCAAGGTGGAAGAGAAGGACAGCATGAGCAGATACGTGAGTAACAGAACACACACACACATACACACACACACACACACACACACACACCAGTCACTAGCTAACACTGATGTTTTTCAACAGGATAGTGACGGGGATAAAAGTGACGACCTGGTTGTGGATGTATCTAACGAGGTAAAAACAGCTTGAAAAAGTGTGTGTGTGTGTGTGTGTGTGTGTGTGTGTGTGTGTAATTGTTGAGCAACCAGAGCTGAAAGAGGTCTCTGGGTGACCTTAACACCTGTGACACGCTTGGTAAGGTCACCAGGGCAACCTTGCATCAAACTCCTAAAACAAAGGAAGTATGAGCAAACAGTGAAGGGTGTGGTTTTGCCGAACATCCACTTATGTGTCTGTACCAAACAAATGTTTGCACAGTCTCTCTCTGAATAAAGCATGCATTACAAAGAAAAGCTTTTCAGTGAAATCTAGACGTCAGGGAAGCCTGACAGTGTCAAGAAGTCAGTGTGTTGTATCTTTGTTTGAACATGTGGCCAGCGTTTGTTTGATTTACACATACATGCTCCAGCATGTTTTCACTCGTCCATTTTGCTCTCACCTCTCTCTTACATCCATATTCCCTCTCTGTGTCTCCCCCCCTGTCTCTTTCTCCCCCCCTCTAGGACCCAGCTACTCCCAGGGCTAGCCCTGCCCACTCTCCCCCAGAAAATGGTCTGGACAAATCACGGGCACTAAAAAAGGACGCTCCCAACAGCCCGGCCTCCGTGACCTCTTCTGGCAGCACACCCTCCTCCAAAGCCAAGGACCACGCCCATGTGAGTGTGTGTGTGAGTGAGTGTGTGGCTGTAGACTCATGGTGGGGATGTGGGACAGTAAAGGGGGTGGAGGACACGCGCGTAGGAGGCACCCAGTACCCTGCTCCTTTCAATCTTCTTTATGGCTGAAATAAATGTCAACAGCTTTCCCAGTGCCTAACTGTAAATTAACCAGGACAATGACAGGGAGATGCCCTTCTGCCCACCACGCCTCTTTACCCGCTCACGACCAAGTTCAAGTATACACTAGAGAGATTTCACTACAGCCCCTCCTCCCTTCCATCAATAACTCATTTCTTTCTGTAGCAGCCCCTTCCCCATGGCTCTTATTTGTGCCAACATGTTGGATGTTAGGGCTCTGACGCGCATCTCTAAATGCAGGCTTGTCTGGTCCCCACCAGGCTAGTAGATTGGATTACATTAAACTCACCACCCTGTTGTTTTTGTCCCTGAAGAAACGGTCACTCCCTGGTTCAGTGAATTTAGGTTTTCAACATTCTCTTTCTGTCTCTGTCAGAACGATAAGTCATCCACGCCGGGCCTGAAGTCCAACACCCCCACGCCTCGCAACGACGCCCCCACGCCAGGAACCAGCACCACCCCTGGTCTGCGGCCCATCATGGGCAAACCCCCGGGAATGGAGGCCCTGAGTAAGTCCTCCCTCTGACCAGAAGCCACCGCTGAACGCCAGTGCACGGGGTTCACATTTAACCGGCCACTGATTGACCTCTGACAGAATACGTTTAGCCTTACCGTCCGTTTCCTCCTCCTTTCGTAGCAGCCCCAGCTCTGCGTACACCTTTGTCCATAGCCGGCTCCTACGCCACTCCCTTCGCCATGATGGGTCACCACGAGATGAACGGCTCCTTGACCAGTCCCGGGGTCTACCCTGGCCTCCACATCTCCCCCCAGATGAGCGCTGCTGCTGCCGCCGCATACGGACGCTCCCCCATGGTAGAGTCCCTCAGAACTACATCGCGTTTGCCCGTTTCATCGCTACGTTCACTTGTAGTCACACTAATGGAACACATTTACTAATGAAACACATTTCGTTTTTTAAAAACGCACGCACGGACGCACGCGCGCATACACGCACATGTTCTCTCGAACACACAAACTCAACGTCACGCTATGCCAGATTTTCTTGCTATCTATTGCGTTTCTCAGCAGCGCCACCATTGAATTAGGCAAAAACCGCTGTCGGCTAAAAGACCTTGTAATATGACTAGCAGCCGATTTAGCATTCATTTCCTATTTCAATAATTCACTCTTTCAATATTTCCTTAGAATCTTCTCTTTTTGTTCAGCTCTGTCTATGCAAAGTGAGAGGCAATTGGGGAAGCTTTGGAGTCAGCGAACTCCTTTCCTTTGATGTGTGATGCTTCAAGGGAGGGGGAGAAAGAACTGGCAAAACATGTCGTTGTGTGTGGAAATCTCTCAGGCTTTCATTAGCATTAGCAAGTGGGATGTTGTTGTCTTGTGTAAAGCTCCCCTTTTACACCGTTACCACAGACCCAGACAGGCTCTGCCTTTCAAGGAAATGTCGGTTCCCCACAGCAAGGATAGTATAAATACAGCTTGAGGGACGCTACAGCACTAGCAATGCTACGTTTCCAGTTTGGACAGATGGCCTAGTCTGGCTGGCTGCGTGGGCGTGCTTTGTACTGTTTCTTAGGCTAACGTGCTACCTGTGGTGTTTTCCCAGGCGGGGTTTGACCCTCATCCCCACATGAGACCGGGCCTTCCAGCCAGCCTCACGTCTATCTCTGGAGGAAAACCGTAAGTATAAAAACCCTCTCTCGGAAACCTGTCAAGGTCGCAGGTCACCAGTCGCCGGTCCGGTGTCATGGTGGTAACGGTTTGTTTTCTCCGCAGGGCCTACTCCTTCCACGTGAGCGCCGACGGCCAAATGCAGCCTGTGCCCTTTCCCCCGGATGCCCTGATTGGCCCGGGCATTCCGCGCCACGCCCGTCAGATCAACACGCTGAGCCACGGCGAGGTGGTGTGTGCCGTCACCATCAGCAACCCGACGCGTCACGTCTACACAGGCGGGAAAGGCTGCGTCAAGATCTGGGACATCAGCCAGCCTGGCAGCAAGAGTCCCGTGTCCCAGCTGGACTGTCTGGTGAGCGGCAGCGTTGCGTCTTCGG
This sequence comes from Esox masquinongy, assembly GCA_016801175.1. NCBI lineage: Eukaryota > Metazoa > Chordata > Actinopteri > Esociformes > Esocidae > Esox > Esox masquinongy. The sequence goes on along the minus strand of JACXGI010014248.1, from coordinate 14,164 downwards.
CTAGAGACGTCTGTTAAACTGGTCCTGTCGTCGTTACGTCATCTCCGCTGTACGCTGGCTAACGGAACTGCCTAGGGGAACAAGCTGGCCACTGCGGGGCGATACTGTGTTGATTGTCATTTGACGTGAGGTGTGAAGCCCACTTGCGGGCACGGGTACTGTCAGTCATCTTTGTAACGAACGCCTTCACATCCGGGCATTAGTTCTAGTGAACAGGTGGGGAATAATTCAAAGAGCTTGTCTCGTTGGGCCGCATGTCCCTCTGTGTAAAGTAATCTGTTTGGGAAAAGACATTGAGTAATAATCCGCTGATCGTCCCACCCTGCCATTACCTGTCCATCAGTCGTTCTCAGAGCCTCCCCGTGCCCCAGTCTCATGCGGCTGACCTTCCCCGTGCCACTTTGTCGGGAGCCACACAGCAGACAGGGTGCTGGCATTGTGACGAGGTTTTTATATAGCCATCGGAAAGCAGCTTAATTCGTCTGAGAGACCCGGTACTATATTAATCTCTCAATCACATCACTCGCCTAGTGGACTCGGGCCAGCCAGCACTCCTCTTCCCCTGTTGACGCTACAAATGAAGACACACACACACACACACACACACACACACACACACACTGCAGCCGAGAAGCCACGTGCTGACTTCCAGCCGTCTGGCGGTGAACGGGTTGCATGTCTGTGGATGGTTTTGGTTTGTTGTACACATTAGCGCTGTGGCACGGCACCGCCGGTTTGCTTTCATTGCAAGACCTGCGCGTGACAACTTGTTAGCGCTCAGCATCTTGCTCAACGTCTTGGTCTCCCTCCCTCTCCAGAACAGGGACAACTACATCCGCTCCTGTAAGCTCCTCCCAGACGGACGCACTCTGATCGTGGGCGGGGAGGCCAGCACGCTGACCATCTGGGACCTGGCCTCGCAGACACCCCGGATCAAGGCGGAGCTCACCTCCTCCGCCCCCGCCTGCTACGCCCTGGCCATCTCCCCCGACGCCAAGGTCTGCTTCTCCTGCTGCAGTGACGGGAACATCGCCGTCTGGGACCTGCACAACCAGACTCTGGTCAGGTGAGTGACCGGTCCGCCCGTGGGGAGCCGACGTGGGGGCTCGGGATTACCCCGGCTTGGCAGTGGTAGTGACCCGGAGGATGAAAAGTGACGTAAATGAGTGGGATGGTTGTGGCTGTTGCAGGCAGTTCCAGGGCCACACCGACGGGGCCAGCTGCATAGACATCTCCCATGACGGGACCAAGCTGTGGACCGGAGGCCTGGACAACACTGTCCGCTCCTGGGACCTGAGGGAGGGGCGACAGCTGCAGCAGCACGACTTCACCTCTCAGGTACGGACGGACCGGCCAAATGATTTACCTTGTTTTAATATCGATAAGATGGTGAAATAAGAACACACACCGTGCCCCCCCCCACCACCACCACCACCCACCCACCCACCCTCCATTCAACCCCGCTTCCTGTCTCCTCCCAGATCTTCTCTCTGGGCTACTGCCCCACAGGCGAGTGGCTGGCGGTGGGCATGGAGAGCAGCAACGTGGAGGTGCTCCACCACACCAAGCCAGACAAATACCAGCTCCACCTGCACGAGAGCTGTGTGCTCTCCCTCAAATTTGCCTACTGTGGTAAGAGAAATTAGACCCTTTTTTTTAGTAGAACAGAAACGCCCTCTTTTTTTCCCCTCCATTCCTGTAAATTATTTCTCTGTTCTGTTTACGTAGTGAATTCCTTTTGTTGGGTAAAATCTGGGTAGGTAACTTGAAATACAAGCCCTTAAATTAACTGTGGATCGAAGTGTTGTAATTGGATTCAATTTCGTTTAGATTTATTTGTCAAAAGATTTCAGAAAAATTTCAATTTTCAGTAGTGTTTATTTAATTTTAATAATCTGCTGCTAATATACCTTAATTTGATAACTATGCACCCCTGATTTCGTGTTAGAAACACCCATGGTAGTGATTACAATAGTATGTCTTGGGTAAATCTGGAAGGGCTTTCCACACCTGGATTCGGTTCAAAATTATTCTGGCCCTGTTCATTTGTTTGGGACAATGGTTCAACAGCTTGAAGTTGAAGTTTGACGTCTTTCCCTAGATTTTCAACTTTCTAAGTTACATTCAATGTATTTTGGTAACCAACTTCATTGTTTTGGTTAGGGTCTTGCTGAAAAATGAATTCTGTTTGAACTCTTGAGTTTTTTTTGTTACTTGTACAAATTTTCAGATTTATATTTCATATTATATTTCACAACGCGTATCACAATTTGATTTATGTCAAACTTTGTAATGCAACTCTGAGAAAATCCAAAGGGGATGGGGTGAATATTGTGCACACTGAGTAGTTCAAATGTAGAAACCTTCTGTGTCAAGGAAAATGATCCCACTGAATTGAGTGCTTAGCAGCCTTTTATGGTAACCCTTGGTACAGTCGATGCCATCAAATCAGTTGTCCTGGGTTACTGAATCTAAATGCAATTACATGCCTGGGTGGTACCGTGGCGCTCCGCCCCGGTGGCTGACGGCAACCTTGGGTGTGTGTGCTTACGGCTGTCACGTCCTGTGTTGAAAGGTAAATGGTTTGTGAGCACGGGGAAGGACAACCTCCTGAATGCCTGGAGGACCCCATACGGTGCCAGCATATTCCAGGTATGCCAATCAATAGCACTCATCCATACGCGCCCGCATGCGCACGCTCTCTCAAACACACACGGCCATCAACATGGAAGCTATCTGCATGAAATCTGTAAATCGTAGCTAAACAACATTCTTCAGAGAATTGTCTTTCAGAAGGCTAGTTTGCAAATGGTGGTGACATGGGCTGGTATGTGACATAGCCAGCCATAAAAACATTTGTCATCATTTTATCTAAACAGTCAAAGGAGTCCTCTTCCGTCCTGAGCTGTGACATCTCTGCGGATGACAAGTACATCGTGACGGGCTCTGGAGACAAGAAGGCCACGGTCTACGAAGTGATCTACTAAGCATTGGCTGAAATGCCACAGTTTGAGCACTTCTACTGGCCTGACAAAGGGAGCTGCTTGTCCCTACTACTCCTTTCACCTATCCCACCCCCTGACCTCTCCGGGGATTGTACTACAGACAGTGGGCTATGTCAGCTGATACCGCTGCTGGATTGGTGCTCAGAAGGCACTCTGAACAGTTTACCTGGCTATGGTTTGGCGGTCAGCTGGCATATCTAACCGACACTTTGGTTCAGACTGTAACCCTATGGGCACTGAAGTTAAATATTGTCTCGCTAGTTTTCAGTCTTTTTTTTTTTTTTTTTTCCGGTTAAAGTTGTTTTTTTTAAATTTTTTTTTTTTTTTGCAATGGTGCGATCAGGAGCAGCGCTTCCTCCTTCCAACCGTTGCTCCCTGGACGTCTTGTGAAAAGTGTACATAATGGAGTAATAAAGACATTTTATATATATATTATAAAAATATATATATATATCTATATATTTTCATGTCCTGGTGTACTTGTGATGGTTTTTCGTTCGGCCTCTCCCTTCTGCTTGATATTCAAGGGAGGAAAATGTAGACTAGAACTTTTTTTAAGGATTTAATTTCTACCTTTTTTTGTGTGTGCGGAGGGGGTAGCTAAAGTGCTCCAATCCAGAATGACCTTTTTGGAAGTCAAATTGAAATGTCTCTTGGAAAAAAATTGTGAACCGGAACATTTTTTGGAGATTAAAATGTCTGTTTTGGGATGTTGACCTTTTGGAGCTACAGAAAGGTCTGGAATGTGGAGCCTGCCGGCTCAGGCAGAGCCACGGACGGCCGTGGAATACCACAGGACCCCTGCTCAAACCGCCTTTAACGGAGTAGACTATGGGGGTTCAGCGAGAGGAGAACAATGTAAATTAAAACGATATTAAAGAAGCTTTCTGTTCACTAACTACTACTCTGTCTGTGCCCTTTTGCCCTGTCTCGTACGTCTTGGATTGTTGGTGGGGGGGATTGGTTGGGGGGGGTACTCAGTTGATGTTTATTCTAACGAAGGACCTAGATAAAAATCTACTGTATTACTAATATGGGATGACAAACTGAATGACTGCTTTAGCTAGCCTGACACAATTTGATAATTGGCCAGAAACAGGTCAAGACTCAATGTAGAATAAGCTACAACTTCATCTCCAGCAAGGGGTTAAGAGCACATGTTTTAGAGGAATCCCATTTGATTTTCTGCTCCATCCTCAATGCAGCATCTTGGACTACCTGGACTTGAAGGGAAGTAGAAAAATCATTGGATTGCTCAAGTGTCTCCCAGTTAACCACAATGAAATCCAGTGCCTGTTAAGTGCAAGGGTTAGTTTTGGGGGTGTGGGTGGGGGTGGGGGCTCGCAGATCGGGTTGGTTATTGGGGTCTATCGAAATGTAAAATGTCAGAAGTTAGCATTGTCATGGTGACCAGCATCTACATAATGTTCAGTTGCCCCCTAGATATTGATATAAGGATTTGTTCCCACATGGAAAGGTTCAGGTCGGCGGAGGGGTAAGCTGATCTGAGATTTTTGCCTACTGGGGAATATCTGTCTTTCGGTTAGAGGCTGGTGAGGTGAACAGCGCCCTGCTATCTGCCTCACTCTGAGTCGCAAAGAGGGGTTGAAATGTGCGAGTCTCCAATTCACACCAAAGTATGTAGCAAAACTGTGTCAGCACTGAACATAATGTACAGTTGTCAATAATTCAATAAACTGTTTTTTTTTTGTAGAAAGATGTCCCAGTTCATTCCATTGCAACGTGCTCTATTTTCGTTGTATCGAAGACTGTTTCAGTACTTACCGAGGCATATCAGTAGCTGTTTCTAAACTCCATACTGACATTCACATAAAATGGTTTAACGCCCGATGTCCACCAAATGCGTCAAAATGTAGCGTGTTATTTTTGTCGGACGTCCTGTATTTTTTTAGTACTAATTAGCTGTGAAAAATAGGTGCTGGTGATTCAGCTAAGCTAGAGCGAAATGGCTAGCATTGTACTGTAGTTTGATAAAAAGCTGACTGTTGTTAGCTATCGACCTAATTTTGGTTGGTTAGATAGCTGTAGCCACTTTAATGATTTTATTTAGCATATTGTTAAATTTAGCCTGCCCAATGTCTAGTTGGGCAGGTTGCCACTAGTTTCATTAGGAAGTTGAACCTCCGTAGTACCAACCATGCAGGCGTTGAAAATATTGAACGCATGCCTTACACTAAAAGCAATGCAGTATCACATTGGAAACATGCCTTTTTGGAATGCTCCATTGACAGTGAATGACTTCCGGCGCAACGCAACTTTCACGCGTTTGGTGGACATCGGGCGTAAAAGCACCTCTATTTTTGAGCGCACCGTACACACCACCCGCAGAACCTTTCACTTACATTGTAGCCATTAAACTGACCCCCTTATCCAGAGCGACTTGCAGTGGCGAGTGCATACATTTCTGGTCCCCCGTGGTAATCGAACTCGCAAACTGTGGCGCTGCAAGCGCCATACTCTTCCAAACCAAGCCGCACAGGATCTTGCACATATTGCCCCAGCTCTTGATGTGATACCTGAACGCTTGGAAAAGGAAAGTGTTGAGTTGACGCCTGCGACGTATGCCTTGTGGTCCCTTTTCGGCTAACTGGATGTATTAGGTGTGCGTCCGCGTGCCTGCCAGTGGAAGAGGGGTGAGTCAGTGGGCCGGAGTCCAGGCGCGGAGGGCGCTGGTGTGGTCGCAGGCTGTTGAAAAGACTAATGGGGACAGAGGAGACGCATAGCTGAGGGTCTGGGTGGGTTGCCAAACCACTGTGTGACTTACAAAGCGTCACACACTGCTGCCTCAGCGCCTCGTCGAGACCACAGTCTCTCTGTACCCCCGCCCACACACACAGAAAATCGGTCACAGTAGCTGCCGCAGACTTAGTACTGGATTATGGGATCTGTACATATGGCGGATGAGTCTTTATGTGGTGAACTCCTCCTGAGCAGAGATGACAGTGTAGCGAGCCAACTTGTTAAGTTAATTGTCTGATAGTTGACACCGTGCAGTTGTCACCGGTTAGTCGTTACCGGTTTCCTCTAAATTTCTTGATGAGGGCAAACAGGAGGATACTGGATTATCCTCAGCTGATTAGCTGTAGGTGGGTGTGGCAAGCTTCCCGGTTATTATGTGAACCTTTTGGGTGGCTAGAAAAAGGCATACTATATACCGTAAGTACAATCGATTATTAATTAGAAGTTTATTTTGCTGGGATCACCATTAACTTTTTCACATCCACCACTTACTGTTTGTAGTTGCCATAAACTATAAAATGCATGACAAAATAATAACAGACATGAAAACAGACTGTATTGATAAAAGCCAAAAATCCAGTAAGTAATTATGGCAAGACAAAAAAAGAACACATGTAATTTCACAGTGTTCATACTGTATGTAAATATTAATATTTTTACTTTTAAGAAGGCACACCTGTTAATTACAGTGCATTCCAGGTGACTACCTCATGAAGCTGGTTGAGAAAATGCCATAAGTGTGCACAGCTGTCATCTAGACAAAGTGTTTGAAGAATCTAAAATGTAAATGTATTTACATTTTTTGAACAATTTTTTATTACTACATGATGCCGTCTTCACTATTATTCTACAATGTGGAAATAGTAAAAATAAAGGAACACCCTTGAATGAGTTGGTGTGCCAAACTTTTGAGTCAAAAACGCAGAACATATCTTTAAGACACATGTATCTACAATTTTTTCACCTGAGAAAATTGTTTAAAGGGGAAATTCACCATAGCTCACCTACTTAATGTACAAATTACTTTTGAGAAATTATACATGTGATAAAAAAAAATACAACATCTCATTTTTATTTTTGCAGCAAAATCGACTTTCTCTGTATTTGTCTGTTACAGCAAATGTAGAGACCGCCTCCATAAACAAAAAGGCGATTGGAGAATACTATAGAAATGCTATTTAGAAAATTGATAGCACCACTTTAAAACAATTGTTTTTGTTTTGTTTTAAAAAAAATGTTTATCATGCCCATATGGTGTTCTGTAACTGGCTGTACTACTTAAAAGCAAGTGTTGTTTCACATTTAATTAGCCTAGTGGACAAGATATTTATGGTTTACACATTTTGTCACGTTAAGGTTTTGAACGTACCTTTTCTTCGGTCTGCTGACCCACTGAGTATTCTACATAATGCATCCTTAACTGAGGATGTTAATGAAGTATCGGTTTAAAGTGCATTACTAAAGCTTGAAAACACAATACCATCTCTAAAGAAGGCAAATATTAAGTAGCTAAACCTTTTACCGTCATTGTGATGTCACCAAATGTATTTTAGAAGCAGTATAATGTTAACTAACTAGTTAATATTGAGAGTCCACCAAATTTAAGATAGCTGACTTTAGCATCGCTTGCTATTCTGACTTAACTGACTTTGCTAGCTATTGACAACATTTTCATCTGTCAAAGTACATTTTATACTATGATGATGATGATGGCAACTTTGTCCACTAAATATAAGCCTACTTTGGCAATCTTGTCAATTGTCCAAGCCCCTCTTGTTTAATTTCTGCTTATCAATATACGGTGTCTATGTTATTGACCATGGCATCAAGCGACTATAGTCTCTCAAGCTAGACCGCTATTTCTGAAATATTTAATTGGCTACAGTTAAGACGACCATACAACTTCGTAAAAACAAGAGGAGGTATCGGAAATTAAATACTAGTGATGTAGTTCTAGTATGTGAACAATGTATTTTTTTTGAAAACTTTTTTTACTGACTCGAGTAGTAAGTCTTTTTTAGGGACTCCCTGTGACTATTTTCCCCCATTTCGGGCTAGCGAGACGAAGTGACCAACTCACGGAGGTGCAATCCATTATCAACTCTAAACTGATGTTTTATACAGTACGAGTAATTCGATCCTTCCCAGTTATCTTGCCACAGTTGCCAAAACATTTACATTAACACACGTTTACCTGAAGAATAACTTTCATCCCATATAATTTCATTTTGATAAATTAAATTGACAAATTCATGAATTCTCAACTTTCCACTACATCTGGTTGTTCTATGAGGGACACCGCTGTTTGTTCTACATATTTGTTCTAAATATTCAGACAGTAGCCAGATAAACAGCCACTGAATTTGCTGTTGTTAAAGCACGCAGTTTTATCGACAGTAGCGATATCTAAAACGTGGGCTACCTCTTACAGTAGTTTGCAAGCCACCGATCTCAATTGTTAACCCAGCTAACACGTTACGTAACCACGACCAACCTTGACGTTATGGATTGGTAATGTCATGACATTACCTTCTCAAAACGTTGTGGCAACGTTATCCAAAGGTAATTGCATGACCACATAATTGGTAATCTTTCTTACCTCCTCAGCACGTCGCAGGAGCGTAATTACACGACGTACTGACAAGGTAACTACTTATGTACCGGTTTGGTAACGATCCTACGTAACTCCAACGTTATCTGAAGGAAATTAATGACCACATAATTGGTAATCATCCTTACCTGCTCAGGATGTAGCAGAAACGTAATTACAGGACGTACTGACAATGTAACAACTTTTGTACCAGTTTGGTAACGATCTTTCGTAACTACAACCGGGAAATATTAACTCCTATTTTCGTTGCTACAACGTACTTTGCTGTAGCAACGAAATATTCGGAAACCACGTATTCCAAATATTTCAAAGTTCACCTGAAGATCTTTAGAGTCACAAGAATTCCCCAATCACCGCAATTCAGACCAATTCAAATAGTTCTATGTAATCTCCCACAACACCTGACGGAATGCGTACACAAATTGTAAACTGTTCACGCGCAGATGTGCCACAGCTCGAGCATCCCGACATTGCTTTTTCGTTATAGTTTGTACTCCTGAATAGTCGTCAGAAGTTTACAGTATCTCAGCAGACATAACCGGTGGCTATAGCACATTTATTTTACTCCAGTTTAAGATAATTCTGATTTATGTTCTGATTTAGTCATGTCTGTGACTTTTCACCAGTACTCTTCTGCTACTGTGGTTAGCCTACATTAGTAGTTATTGCTATTTAGAAATGTTATAATCATTTATGTTAATCATACTTCCGTTTTCTAATCTGGCAATTTTCCAATTTAGTTATTTTCTAATTTAGTCATGTAGCCTACATTATAGTACTGTACTATACCTAGCTAACTACTGCAGGTAGCACAAGTTTTCTTTTAAGGTATACCTGGCTAACTAGCTACTGCAGCTAGCAAACGGTACTGTACGACCACGTTAAACAAACATCAGTTTAGTTCGTTAAGCAGACATAATTTCTGGAGCACCGTCATCATTTCTGGACAAGGAATCTCAGGTAAGCGTATTTAACTTCTTTACAAAGCAGATAGATAACTATCTGTAATATAGCTAAAATCACTTTGGTAGTTCCCATCGAATTACAGTACTGACTAGCAAGCCAACAAACGTTAGCTCAAACGTTAGCAAGCTATAGTACAGTAAGTCAACTACTAACTAGCTTGATTGGTAACTTTTTTCAAAAACAGATCAACATCGAGTCACCTCACAAGTCCTCAAATGTAAAGATTTTTACTATGAGTTCCACAAATAATGATTCAACAAGATTTGACAAAATTGTAAAAGTGATATGAATAATGAACGAATTGAATCAAATGGTTGACACTGTTTTATACTGTTTTTAAATTGGTTTTTATTGTCCATGTCCAGGTGCAGCTGCGGGTCCAACGGCAGAGGAAGGTGAAGATAGAATCGAAGACCACTCAGACTCAGTTCTGACAACAAGGAAGAGTAAAGTGTCCGTCTTTGCTTGTGTGATTTTATTTTGTCTGTTGGATAATATTTATTGTTTGTTTCAATTTATTGTTAATTTTTTCTCATCTTCTTGATTTCACAATTCTTCGCCATTTGAAAAGAAAAGAACCCAATGAAGAGTAAAGCATTCATATAGGCTTGTGTTCTTATATTTTAATTATTTGTAAAATGGCCAGTTTGATAATATTTCTAAATTTGATCAGTTGATAGCTGGAACAAAAATGTCAATGATTGGAGAAGGATAGAACTCTAGCGGAAAAAAATACTGTTTATCATGGCTATTGCCATTTAAGACCTACAGTTTCATTGGAGTTAACTAGATGAGATTTGCTACTTTATCCTTCCTGATGGTTATGAAGTCCCACACAGTTCTGATTTTAATTTTTAATTTCAACTTGGGAGTGTGAGGTGGGTGATAAATAAAATATTTTTTAAATTACATAAATGTTCTGGTTTGTTTGTAAATGTATATACTTTTTTGCTACATATGGGGCTCTTGTATATTAAAGGATATGCCATGTAATTTGCTGGGAGAAAATGTCTGGACTGATGATCTAACAGCATTGCCATTATTATATCTGGGAAGGGGTTGATAAAATAAATGTATAATATTTATACATACACTGTAAAACTAAACGTCGGTGTAGAACCCTGCTGAAATGTGTTGTGCACATTTAAGATTTCATGGAACAGTTGGAGCAGGTAAACACAAGGTTGGAGAAAACTGTCAAGATGTTGACTGGACAGAAATGAACTTAGCTGTACATATTGTAGCTGTACGAATGAATATAAAAAATGTAAGGGGAAAAGGGCAATGAATGACCAACTAGATAGGACGCCTGGGATTCGCGATTACCAACCGACAACCTTAGAAATACCACGTTTCTACGACATGCTAGCGACCAACTGACAACATCAATTAGTTATGTTGTAGCGACAACAAGAAAACTTTAACTCTTCCGGTTGTGACAACGTAGCTGACAACGCTGCTGCTACCTAATTTCGGTCGCCAGATAACGTCGTAACAACATTGTGACAACGGAAAATTGTTAGCTGGGAATTCATCCAGGCAGTTTTTTTAAATATACAATGCTATATTCAATTCCCGTTTTAATGACTGTTGCCATACCTAAAAACAGTTAGCTATACATTTTAAAGTACTGTAGATTGCTAGCCACAGATCCTCGTTACTTTCTTAAACTGGCCAAAGGAAGTAGTAAGTTAATTGCTACAGCCACTGTTTGTTTAGCTAGAAGCACGGCTCAAATTATTAGCATGAACTTATTTGCCGCCTCGTTCCTGATAAAACTGTTATGGTCCAACCGTTATTTATAAATACATTAATCAATTATGTTGTGTAATGTAGTTAGTTCGGTACCTACCTAGCAGTACCCAGTCTATACGGGTATCTCGTCAAAACGCGAAGCAACACCCTACCAGAGTTAAGTTGTCTTTTAGAATGAGGAAAAATGTAAGATATTGGCTGATATCAATTAAGGAGAACCGCAACAACACGCAAATTCACTTGGTGTGCGATTTGTATAAAATGGAGGCTTTACAAAATGAAAGGAATCACGACTGCATTCATTTAAATTACTGTCCAATCATCAGATGGCTGGGGATGTAAAGCCTTAACAAATATTTCTACGATAACAGTTTGTGATTAATAACATCAAAAGCTGCAATAAAATCTGAAAATACAGCTCCAACTGTCGCCTTATTATCCATTTCTATTAGCCAGGCCTGTCATCTGATCCGTCTGCCATCTCTTTCTCTTCTCTTGTCTTTCATTTCTTCTCCGTTCTGGAGGGAAATGGGTTTTCTCTGTCTCTCCACCACAGGTGACCAGAGCATTAATTTGCACTTGTGCGGGGGTTCTGGCTGTCAGGTTGGGATTTCGATGAGGGTGTGTTTGGGTGTTAGTCTGATGACTACTATGGAGGATTAAGTAGCTATTCTATTCCAAGCCTACAATTTGTGTGTATGTGTTCATCTTTGTTGTCTGTTTATTATTCTCCATTCTACTTCTTTATATTGTTTCTGTTACTAAAGCATTGTATTATTCTTCTTTCTTTTGCGTTGTGGGAAGCATTTTGCTGCAAAGTGTACCTTTTGTATCCTACTTGTGACCAATCCAATCTGATTTCCTGGACCCTAGCCATAATGGGAGGAACGCTGGTAGGGCAGTTGTAGACATGACAACGTTTGCACTTCACATCATACGGTAACAAATGCTAAACATCGTGCCACTACTCCTTCCCATTTTCCTGGAGATTGAATGTAGCAGGCATTGATCGCTAAGTAGGAATAGATAAGAGCTCCAGGCTGCATTGAGCTCCCAGGGACTCGCTGGGGACCCGTTGAAGGAAACTGAAGCAAATGAGGCCAGTATCGTCTCCTTAGGAATGATTAGGCTTTTCCCATTGTCTAATGTGCTGCTGCAACACCCCTCTGAGGTGACTTTAAGTTGATTCAGCAAGCTATGCAAGTGGAATATGCTTGCAAATATCCTACAAATCCCATTTTATTGAATTTGTATCGCAATTGTGATGCTTCAGTACTTGAACTTACACTACTCGTTTGCCCATGATACTTTTATCCAGAAAATGAGAGGAATGTTTCATGTTTGTGGGTGGGGTGGTGGTGGGGTACGTTTGTCCTCTGCAACTGGTTGCCTTTGTTAGAACATCCCGGGGAACACCGTCATACTCACTGCGTGACGTCTGATTTACCATTTCACCTTCAAAAAGGGAAATAAAGTATTTTTGAAGTGACATTAACATTGGGATGGTTTGTCTTCCCACTGTCTGATCCCAGGCGAATAGACAGACCTTTCAGGTCAAACTCAGATTGCTTGTTTGTACTGTTAAAAAGGATATTTGTGACACAAAAGAATTTCATCTTTCCTGGCTCTGTAGAAGGGACTCTGACGCCAGTCACTGCTTTTTTTTTTGCACCACTCCAGTGAATCTAGTGTGGATCCTGACTGTTCGGTTGCGTTGGAGGGATAGATGGGGAGAGGGGAGGAGAGATGAAGGTGGCCCAGTACCCCCTCCCTTGTCTTTTCTCATCCATTCTCTCCCCCTCTCATCACTCTGTCATATAGGCTTCCTCTTCTCTTTGAGCTGACAGCTTCCTGACTCCATGTCCTCACCATATAATACCGCACCACTGGCTGAGAGGAGATGCCATGCTTTCAGTGACATCGCTGTTTCTCTACCTCCCTCCTCTCTCGCTCTCTTTCTCTCGGTCTCACTCACACACACACATACTTTCTCCTTACCCTTCTTTCTCTTTGTCACTCGACATACATCCTTTTGCTTTCCCTTCTCTTTTTTCTCACAAATACACACATATATACATACATACATACATACATATATATATATATATATATACACACACATACACAATCTCTCTTTTTCTCTCTGTCTTCCAATCCTTCTTGTAGCCTTTTGTCTTGTCTCTCCAAACCTCTCAACCTTTTTCTCTCTTTCCCTTTTGTACCACTGAAGTAGGCAGTTCCCGAGTACCCAGGCTAAGTTGTTGAGTTCTAAAAGTGACTGTGTTTGTGTATGTGTGTGGGTTGCACTTTTTGAAAGCAGTCGTGTGTGTGTGTGTGTGAGAAAAAAGCCTTTTTCTTCCTCACTTAACAATAATAAAGCCGTTGGAGAGAATAGGCTTAGATTAAAGGGGACCAATGGTAGTGCTCTTTCGGCATAGCCACGTTAGGCTCTGAGAGGTCATCTGTGTTCTGATAGCATCCTCTGGCGCTGACCTGCCCTTGACTGGAGTGCTTTCATCACAGGGCCCCTGGGCCACACGGACACAAGTGACCACTTCAGAGTCGGGTCTGGAAGATGCTGAGGAGTGTGGAGAGGGAAGGGGGTTGAATTGGTGACTCACACTCTTGTTCCTTTCCCATCATTTTTTCCCTCTCTCTCATGCGCTCAAATTTTTCACTCTCATCTCTGTCCCTCTCTAGGCTCTCTCATCTCTCTTTCTGATGATCAATGAGCTTACAGACACACACACACACACACGCGCAAACAAAAAGAACGAGAGGGAGAGGGAAAGAACTGAGTCTGTCCAGGGTGGTCCTTGTTTAAGGCGATTGGGGCAGTAGGAATGCAGTGTAGTGGATTAGAGTTTCATTAGTTTCCCTGCCTGCCTCTAGGCCCAGCCAGTCCAGACCAGTATCCTCTGTCTCTCCTTTTTTCTCTGCTTGAGGGAGGAGCTGAGGAGAAGGGGCGTGGCTGGTTCACAGCCAATGCCGCCCTGCTTAACCAATCTGGAGTATGGGGGAGGGGGGGGGGGTGGGGATGGGGGGGGGGGGGGGGGGGGGGGGGGGG
>JACXGI010014247.1:0-19838 GCA_016801175.1 Esox masquinongy | reverse complement strand
CCCCCCCCCCCCCCCCCCGAGAGCTGCTAGTAGCCTAGCCAGGATTTGAATTACGGCGGGGTGGGGAGTTTGACACCCTCATTAATATGTGGACCCCCCAAAAGAGGTAAAAACAACAGGTCGGGTGGGTTGGAACATTTATATAGCTATCGTTCTTACCTGTAATCGTAACTATTACAATATATTTACCATATTAATTAATATGTCTTCATAGTTTTGGTTTACCTGCTGTAGTGGGGGGGACTTTAATTAATGACTGACACATAAAAGACGCGTGTGTGACATACCGCAAATTCCTAGCAAAATTTTGACAGCTTTTTGAGTTGGTAAGATGTGTTGTGATGCTCTCCCTCTCTTCAAGAGAGTCTCTTGGTTAAGCTAGCACGTTTAAAAGTAATTTATTCTGGCGTAAACTGCATGGAAATGTAACGATAGAAAACTGCTAACGTGTTCCTGACTTTGCCCTTGGTTATGGTCAGAAAAAACAGCCGTCACACCTGTAAAATCTGTCGGAGATTTCCCCTCATTTGCATATTTTCAGACTCGCTGTGTGCCTATGGTTTGGCATTTCAGCCCAGGAGTGTCAACCCAAACCTTTGTGGTCAGTTTTTTAAGGTAAGACTGATTTGATAGAATCTTTTGCATTAGGCTACTTTTTTTTTTTAGACTGAAACAGCCTAGCTACTACTTAAAGGCATAGACCACCCAAAAATCAGCCACATTTGTCAGCTGTTTCTTACCTTGTAAATAGTCTAATAGTCTGTAAGGAAACAGTTGACAAATTTAGATTGGGTGGTCTATGCCTTTAATGTTAGTCAGGCACAGGCCAAGATGCTGTTTTGCATTAACACAGCTGCCTACCTCTTTGGCATGTTGATAGTGTCTTTGGTTCTGGAATTGTCTGGGTCTTGCTGCCAGTTTTGCTCTAGGATACTTTGTTGGTGACCCCTGAGTCTACAAAAGTTGTTGTATGGTTCGTGACCCATGAGCTGGTGTAATTGATTGGATTTATCCATTACACCAGCTCATGGGTCACGACTCCAAGATGGCGCCAGTTTGTTCTTTGGCGAGCCGTCACATCGAATTTCTCTGTACGTTTGTGTTGTTCATCTACATATCTGCCCAAGTTGCCTCCTCGCTCATAGTATATGAACGCCAAGCTCTCCTCGATATTCGGGCCACCGCTGCTGATCTACGCAGTCGGAGTCCAGGGGGACTGGAGTTCTCTCTCCCTCGTTTACCAGCGAGTCTGTGCCAGCTTCCCTACTGCTTCTCTCACAAGAGGAAACGTTGCAGAAAACGGGGTAAACGAGGAGGCATATTAGCCAGGATTAAACAAACCTCTTGGCCAAGTGGTTCAGTGTTTCCTGGAGATCGTCCCTGCCCCAATCCATTCATCTCTCTGAGACGTACCTGCCTCGTACCTATTCTTCCGGATCCAGCACAAACAGCGCTGTACCTGACGGTTAGACCTCATGTTCGTAAGAGAGGAATCAACCACTGTCATTTACGTTCATTGGGCTACAATCCCATTCCAAAGAATCCTGGTGATCCTGTTACATGCCATCTGGCCAATCACATCTCTTTGTGAACTTTCTCCCAGCGACTGTGATTTTTTTAGTTCCCATAGAATCGCTGGTCGTGGCGGAGGATTAGCAGTTATTTTTAAAAATCGTTTTAAGTGTCGCACTGTGTCAGTTGAAACATACCAAAGTTTTGAAGTACAGCTGATCAAGGTGGAACTGTCCAGTCCAATGCTATGCGCGAGTGTATATCGACCTCCTAAATACGATAAGGATTTTATCCAAGATTTCTCAGACTTCCTATCTTCTATTGTACCTACTTCTGATAATCTACTGATTATTGGCGATTTTAATATTCATGTTTGCTGTCCAGCTAAGCCTATGGTTAGAGAGTTTTTACAACTTGTTGACTTATTTGATCTTACTCAGTCAGTTATGGAATCTACTCACCAGCTTGGCCAGACACTAGATCTTGTTTTGTCATTTGGTTTTCCTATTTGCAATGTTGAGATAGATGATATTTGTTTGTCTGAACATAACCCTGTTGTTTTTAATGCCACCCTTCCATGCCTACTCCCTAAAACTACCAGGCAATTTCTCTGGCTCTTTTAACCCTTCCACTGCCAAACTCTTTTCAGATGCTTGCACGGCTTCTCCCCTCATCAGCAGTATTGAGGCTCCCTCGAGCCTGAGCACAGAGGGCTTAGTCACTATGTTTAATTCCATTTGCTCTGACATCCTGGATTCTGACTCCTTTTAAAAAGAGGGGAGCGAAAGCTAGAACTCAGCCCTGGCTAAATAATGTTACGCATACTCTCAGACAAGAGTGCAGAAAAGCAGAGAGGAAATGGAAAAAGGATAAGTTGCAAATGTCATATGAAATTCTGAGAGATTGTTTAATTCAATATCAACTCTCTGTTAAAACAGTAAAAGTCACAGGTTTCTCTGATATTATCTCTAACAACTGTAATAATCATAAAGTCTTGTTTAGTGTGATAAACAAGGCTTTACATCCGGCTGCTACTGCTTTTCCTGAAGCGACTTCTGAAACTTGTGAAGACTTCCTGTCTTTCTTCACTGGCAAGATAGATGCCATAAGATCTTGCATCATACCTCCAGATCACGACCCCTCTGATTTAGCCACATGTTCTGCTCTTTTTAACCTGTTTGAACCTGTATCTCTTTCACATGTGATTGACATAGTCTCACACATGAAGCCTACTACCTGCCCCCAGGACATAGTTCCCTCATGCCTTTTTAAAAAAGTGCTGGACACTATTGGTCCCAGTATATTGTCCATAATAAATAGCTGCCTCATCAATGGCACTGTCCCATCATGTTTAAACATGCAGTGGTCCAACCCCTTATTAAAAAACCTAATCTTGATTTAACTGTCCTTAATAATTTCCGTCCCATTTCAAAATTGCCATTCCTATCAAAAGTTCTAGAGAAAGTAATTTATTCCTCCTTTTTAAATGAAAATCATATTCTGGATAGATTCCAGTCTGGTTTTAGGGCACGCCATAGCACTGAATCAGCTCTTCTTAAGGTGTTAAATGATTTATTGTTGTTTAGGGACAATGGAAACTGTGCTATTTTAATTCTTCTTGATCTTAGTGCTGCTTTTGACACGACTGATCATGCCATGCTTCTAGATCGTCTTAAACTAGAAGTTGGCATTCAGGGTACTGCTCTAAAGCTATTTACTTCATATTTGAGAGGCAGGACATTTTCTGTAAATATTGGGAACTTCTTCTCCTCTTCTGCATCAATCACCTGTGGGGTACCTCAAGGCTCTGTCCTAGGCCCTATCTTATTCTCGTTATATATGCTTCCCTTGGGCTCCATCTTTCAGAAATATAACATCTCTTACCATTGCTATGCTGATGACACTCAGTTGTACCTTCCCCTGAAAATTAATGAAAAGAAATCCCTGAAATCACTCTCTGATTGTCTTAGAGACGTTAAATACTGCCTAGCTAAAAACTTTCTTCAATTAAATAATCCAAAAACAGAAGTTATTGTATTTGGCCCACAGATTCCACCAAGGTTATTGTTAATAACTTAGGGCCCCTATCCAATAATGTACATAGCTATGCAAAAAATCTTGGGATTTTTGATTCAGATCTCAATTTTGATAAAAAAGCAAATGCTGTTGTCAGAGGCAGCTTTTTCCAACTCTGGGCCATTGCCAAATTGAAACCCATTCTTTCCTTTAAGGATTTAGAGACAGTTATTAATGCGTTTATTTCCTCCCGTCTGGACTATTTTAACTCTTTGTACATGGGAATCTGTCAGTCTTCCTTGTCCCGCCTTCAGCTTGTTCAAAATGCAGCCGCTAGGTTTTTAACTGGTACAAAAAAGAGATAAAGCATCACTCCTGTACTGGCCTCTCTCCACTGGCTACCTGTTAAATATAGGATTGATTTTAAGGTTCTTTTCTTTGTTTTTAATGCCCTACATGGATCAGCACCCTCCTATATTTCAGACCTCCTTAGCCAGCACTCTCCTCAGTTTGTTGATTCTTAGGTCGTCCAACAAACTGCTTTTGTGCGTTCCACGGTCACGTTTGAAGTTTAAAGGAGATTGTGCTTTTTCTATTGCTGCTCCAAAGTTGTGGAACAGCCTACCTTTATATATTAGGTCCTCTACTAGTAGCAACGTTTTTAAATCCCACTTTAAGAGCTATCTTTTTTCTTTAGCATTTGAGTCTGCAAATGGGTAGGAAGTTCTGTTTATGTTTGTCATGTCCTATAAATATGTTTAGTTGGCTAGATGTTTTGACTGTATAGCACTTTGGTCAACATAAGTTGTTTTTAAATGTGCTTTATAAATAAATTTGACTTGACTTGACTTATCATCATCTACAGACTGCAGAAATTACGTTAAACAAGCAAGATACTGTAATGATTGTAAGACCTCAGTTCACTGAAGCACGCGCCTGCGCCGTACTGGGTTCTCTTTACACCCTGGAGAAAAGCCCCCCACCCCCCGTAATTTCTGTACAACGGGAGAAATAAAATGAAAGGTTATCATTTGTAAATGAACTGTCGTGCACGAACACTGCGCGATTGAAATTTAATTGTTTATGGGTTTTGTAGATAACACCTAATTGATCTTCGATGGCCAGCCTACTGACAGTGGAAGCAAGTAGGAAGCACGTGGTATTTATTCATTTGTAGAAAGAGTGAACATTTTTTAATGCGTGAACATAGCGTTGTAACGTTAAATGGTTCAAAGAAGCATGTCCCCTATTTAATCGAATTAATACAGGAGATTAAAGTTAGAAATTTTATAGATTCATTATGTCCAGAGGCATGAATAAGTAGATTATTTTTTTCGGGCGACAGTTCTGCTTTTGGAACTAAAACTTTGCAGATGGGTCGGGTTGCGGAGCACAATCTACCCTGTTTTCAGGTTGTTCCCGGAACGGATCGGTATCAACGCCATCTGGGTGCGGCTCCAAAAAAGTGAACCGGGCAGGACTCTAAACATCCCTTAACTCTAGAGAAACATAAGCAGTGCCTTGAGAGCAGGAGGGCAGAGGGAAGAATGGGTAAACGGCAGAAGGGATGAACAGAGAGAACGAAGGACTGAGTGCTCCAACGTCCTCTCCAAGCGGTGGCCTGAGGTCTTGAGGTTGTGTTGCTACTAGCGACTAGCTCCATGGAGACCGCAAGCAATGGATTAGGGAGTCAGCGACGTGAGGCCGCAGCTTTCCAACTTCATTTGCTGCTCTGGTGAGAGCTACAGTACTTAATGTCTCTGGTTAATATGTCGGGCTGAATTTATGCAGAGGAACAAAGATATGATGGGTTTAGAAAGCTGAAACAGAAATGTCTCTTCCTGCGTAGAAGCCTTAAGAAGCACTCCTTTAGCTTCGTAATTGTATGAGAATGAGATAGCTCTAAGTAGCCTATTGTTAATTATTAAATAATAATTAGTTGTTAGTTTTATGTAAATGTATTTATGACATTTTAAATGACAATGTTTGACTGAATTATATAAGACCACCTTATCCCAGTGGGGTGGTTCGGTTTGCTGAAATGGGTCCACTTTGTGCTGTTTTGAACAGGTATAGTAGCTTTGCATGACCTTCGTAAAGACTGGACCTATCAACATGCTTTACAGTGCGCTTCCACATGCTTTACAGTGCATCCGAAATGGCATCCTAGTAACGGAGACACTGCCCATAGAGCCCGGGTCAAAAGTATTCAATGAATAGGGATTTAGGGTGCCGGAAATCGCTTCCATCCAGATCTCCTGAAATTAAAGTTTTCCCTGATTTGAATGTAGCCTAAAGCCGAAAACATGATAAATGCTATGCAGGGATATTTTGGTCTATGTTTTGAGATATAGGAAGCGTGACAACCTGTCAAGATGATATTTTGTAATTTTTCATTTTCTCTTTTTCTCCTGTTTTCTCTCTTTTCCTCTGTCCCGCTCTCTTTCTCTTAATTTTTCTCTCTCCACTTCTTACTGTACCCTTTCTCTTTTCTATGCCTACCCCTCCTACTCTCTTCACTCTTTCGGTTCTCGGTTTTTCATTCACAATTCTTTAGCCAGATGCTGCATGGATTTTATGCAAACTGCATCACATAGTCATTTCTTTTATGAAATTACGTCTTGATGCACCGATAATGATTACGGTTCTGGACCCCTGGTGGGTTTTATACTAGCTATGATATAAAGATATTACACTAAGTTCAAGGGCTGTGGATGAGACAGTGATTTCAGAAAATGAAACGCTAGACAGTGAATTGCAGTGTCTATGTCATTCTGACGGCGGACCACAGATTAATATTTACATAGGATGTGTCAAAAGCTTCCATTCAAATAATCCCTGACATGGGAATAATTCCAGAAACAATGCTTGTGCAAAAAAGACAATAAATTAAATAATTGAAGTCAAAATGTAATTTCCCTGAATCCCCGTGATATCTCCACACTGCCTGTTTGGTTGAAGTCATTGTGTTAATCCACCCGTTTCTGCTGGTCTATATTGGTCCATGAAGGATAATCCCCACATTTTTTAGCTTGTGAGCTTTTCCTCGCCTGCTGGAAAATGCTCCTGGACTCTCTTCGTCCTCTTGCCTTTTTCTCCAAAAGCGATGGAGGAAGGATTCCACCACATCTACTGTACACAGAGTCGAGTGCAAGTATGTGTCGCAAACGGCACCTTGTAACTTTAATAGTGCCCTACTTTCAACTAAAACCCACAGGGATGTGCACTATGAAGGGAGCAGAGGGACATTTGTGATATAGGCAATGACTCATCACATTTCCTGAATCCAATCCGTGAAAGCTTTTTTGGTGGTTGAGGGGATTTCTGGGAAAAAGCCACTCATTTTCTGATAACCTCCCTCATCGGAGGATTGTTTTTTGTTAGCTTGGCCGAGAGAGGGAGAAAGACGCTACTCTCAGGAACTACTGCAGCGAAATGACTGTCAATTTGCAGTGGTCTTTTCATTTTAACCCTTCTGTTCCTCACTCAAAACCTTCCTTTTCAACTTTTTTGGAAAGGAAAAAAAAGGTGCAGTGATGTCTTAATTTTTTCTGGAGCTGTGTGTATATTAATATAACTAAAGTACTTTGAAAAAGTAATGAACTACATTCAAGCTACTTTTATGTTATTATCATCAGTCGGAACTGTAATCAACTATCAATTTAACAGCTTTCTCTGGAGTCAGATATTTAACACAAAGTGGAATTTAGGGAAATAAACTAAACATTGGGTTTCTAGTGAGATTAAAAGGGGTGACTATAATTGTCCTCTTTCACGTGTATACTGTTGTGCTCAAAAGTTTGCATACCCTTGGAGAATTGGTAATATATGTACCATTTGTAAAGAAAACATGAGTGAGCAGGCAAAACCCATGTCTTTTATTTTTTGTAGGATTCACATTCAACTGTAGGTCATAACAGAATGGCACAATCATAAAACAAAACATGGCAACAGAGAAAAAAATGAACTGACCCCTGTTCAAAAGTCTGCATACCCTTACTTCTTAATACTGTGTATTGCCCCGTTTAGCATCAATGACAGCGTGCAGTCTTTTGTAATAGTTGTCTATGAGGCCCTGAATTCTTGCAGGTGGTATAGCTGCCCATTCATCTTGGCAAAATGCCTCCAGGTCATGCAAAGTCTTTGGTTGTCTTGCATGAACTGCAGGTTTGAGATAATATTAAGGTCAGGAGACTGTGATGGCCACTCCAGAACCTTCACCTTTTTCTGCTGTAACCACAGGAGGGTCAACTTGGCCTTGTGCTTAGGGTCATTGTCGTGCTGGAAAGTCCAAGAGTGTCCCATGCGCAGCTTTTGTGCAGAAGAATGCAAATTGTTTGCCAGTATTTTCTGATAACATGCTGCATTCATCTTGCCATCAATTTTCGCAAGATTCCCCGTGCCTTTAGAGCTCATACCCCCAAAACAACAGTGAGCCACCACCATGCTTCACAGTGGGGATGGTATTCTGTTCACTATAGGCCTTGTTGACACCTCTCCAAACATAGCGCTCATGGTTGTGACGATAAAGCTCTATTTTGGTCTCGTCACTCCAAATTACAGTGTGCCAGAAGCTGTGAGGTGTGTCAAGGTGTTGTTGGGCATATTGTAACTGGGCTTTTTTGTGGCATTGGCGCAGTAAAGGGATTCTTTCTGGCAACTTGACCATGCAGCTCATTTTTGTTCAAGTATCGTCATATTGTGCTCCTTGAAACAACCACACCGTCTTTTTCCAGAGCAGCCTGTACTTCTCCTGGGTTAACTGTGGGTTTTTCTTTGTATCCTGAACAATTCTTCTGGCAGTTTTGGCTGAAATCTTTCTTGGTCTACCTGACCTTGGCTTGGTATCAAGAGATCCCTGAATTTTCCACTTCCTGATAAGTGATTGAACAGTACTGACTGGCATTTGCAAGGCTTTGGATATCTTTTTTATATCCTTTTCCATGTTTTTGAAGCTCCATTACCTTGTTATGCATGTCTTTTGACAGTTCTTTTCTGCTCCCCATGGCTCAGTATCTAGCCTGTTCAGTGCATCCATGTGAGAGCTATCAAACTCATTGACTATTTATACACAGACACTAATTGCAATATAAAAAGCCACAGGTGTGGGAAATTCACCTTTAATTGCCATTTTCACCTATGTGTGTCACCTTGTGTGTCTGTAACAAGGACAAACATTCAAGGGTATGTAGACTTTTGATCAGGGCCATTTGGGTGATTTCTGTTATCATTATGATTTAAAAAGGAGCCTAACAACTATGTGATAATAAATGGCTTCATATGATCACTACCCTTAAATAAAAAAACGTGTTTTGCATGATCAGTCATATTTTCAAAATCAATGCCAATATTTCACAATTTCTGCCAGGGTATGTAAACTTATGAGCGCAACTGTAGGTGTGAAATTGAGATGTTTTTATTTGTTTATAATCCCCTGAGAACCATTAAGACCTACATGTGCTCGACAACTCTGCTTCTGGAAAAGATACTTCTTAGCTTTTTCAACCCTAGTTATTTTAGCCCAAAAAGTTGTGTGTAGTTGTGTGTAGTTCCAGTAATTAAAAAGTAATTTAGAACCAAGTAGAGTTGCAAAAGTTGTACAGTATTTTGTGAATATGGTGAAATTTTTTTAATGTGTCTGTATAATTGGTTAATCAGTGGGAAGAAGTTATGGCTCTTTGATTACTGACCCTTTTCATAATGTATCCTTATGTTACGGTGACATTGTAATTACTTAGCAGACACACGTATCCAGAGTAATTAAGGTTAGGAGCTTGTTCTAGGCAACAGATTCGTCCTTTTGTCAGGTTGGGGATTCAGATCGGCAGTCTTCCAGTTACAAGGCTTTGTGTCACGTTCTGGCACGGCAGCCTGCTATGCCAGTGAATCCAACACCCTCTCTCCCTCACTTCATCACAGCCGTGTCAGTGAATCCAACACCCTCTCTCCCTCACTTCATCACAGACACCTGTTTTTGTTCATTATTGCTTGCACCTGTTTTCCCTCATCACAGACCCTGTTTAGGTTCAAGCTTCCTCAGTGTATCTTGTCAGTCTTTGTTTTGGTTTCTACCAGTTGCAGCCTACAGCAGCACTGTCCTGCCTGTAGGCTACCTGCTGAATAATGTTAACTTACACACCATATATACATACAGAATCATGTTTTTAGGTTGAAAACTATTTGACATGGGAAGAAAGGGTGTGCGCGTGTGCACAGAGATGGGTAGAAGTTAATGTCCCAAAATATGTTTAGACAGGAATGTATCAAACTAATTTAAATGGAGAGGTTATTTTGCATAGTATTGTAATGAACATGCAGGAATTTAGTGTTTGTGAGCATGCTTTTGCAAGCACCCACTTTAACCTCAAAAACATAATAGTAATAGTATTCTTTTAAAAGAATGTTTCAAGTTTCAAGGTTTATTTGTCAAATGCACTGAACAACACAGCGTCACCCTTCACAATGAAATTCTTGTGACATGGCACCCAACAACTTGAATGTACTTAATGTGTGAAACTGTAGGTGGTTGTGTATTTAAATTAGTCTGGATTACCGTGTCTGCTAAATGACAGAAATGTAAATGTTGATTGCACTTACACAAACACACAGACATACATACATGCATGCATTTATGTAAGGGCGTTGATGGGGACATGCTAGATTAGTTATTCTGGGGATGTGAGCATTGCAACATGGAATGTTACTGGCCTGGACTATATTAATGCAGATGTGTCTGATTATTATGACAGCACACCAACGAGGCATATCGTCTGTGTGCTCTACGGTTGGCTGAGATCTCAGAGTCCCGGGATGATTTTAGGAAAATGGGGTTTACAGCGATCCAGCTTTAATAGTAATGATTTAGGTTACGTTTTACCTAAGGCCTTTAAAGGCAGTGGTTTAGGTTAAATTTCACCCAAAGATTTAATGGTAATGATTTAGGTTAGATATTACCCAAAAGTATAATGACAATGATTTAGGTTGCATTTTATCCAAAGGTTTAATGGTAAGGATTTAGATTACGTTTTACCCAAAGGTTTAATGGTAATGATTTAGGTTAGGTTTTACCTAAGGCTTAAATGGATATGATTTAGGTTACGTTTTATTGGTAAGTTTTAATGGTAATGGTTTAGCCCTGTGTTTTACCCAAAGACTAAGGTAGAGAGCCTGTTTAATGTGAAGGATGTTAAGGCCTAGATTATGACTTAATTGCTCCCAGAATGGAGTGTGTGTAGAAGAATAAGGCATAGGTTTATATGCTTTATTATGCTTCACAAAGCTTCCCTTTGGACTTTACAACAATTTGATAATTAAAAGTAGTAGACTTCCAAAGCTAGAGAGGACATTAAATACATAAAATGTTATTACGGATATACACTATTGAAACCAGGATTTACTTCATTTTGAAACACCTCCCTTTGAGATGTCCATCCCCAATCGTCTTAATTGTGATTGGATGCTAAAAGCTGCTCTTTGATGTCGTCAGGACATTAAGGTTCTAGGATTTTTGTTTGATGTACATAAGGTTTATGTTAGTTTGTATGTTGTGTTAGATTTATGTTAGGCTTACGCAGGAAGCTTCCTGTCCATACCACATAATGATAAAGAAGGGTGGGCAGAAAAAAAGGAGAATGAGAGATAGAAATGGAGAGTGTTTAGAGACAGCGAGAGAGAAAGAAAAAGGAAGGGAAAGGAATGCTAGAGGGAAAAAGGAGAATTTGAAAGCATTGGAGAGAGAAGATGAGAGAGGGGTGGAAGTGTGGACAGATGGATTGTACTGGACTCTAGATCAGAGTAGATTTTGTGTGTGTGTGTGTGTGCGTGCGTGTGTGCGTGTGTGCGTGTGTGTGTGTGTGTGTGTGTGTGTATGTGTTCCTGGTCTATGTGTACATATGGTCTCCATTAAGATAGTATAACCTGACAACTCAGTTTCAATAGGATTTTTGGTAGGTCCCCATAACCCCATGGCAATAGTGTTACAATAGGGGTAATTCAGCTTTGGTACTATGGGATACATTTAGAGTTATAACAGGTGTTAAGACTAGGTTAAGTTTATGGCTTAAGGTTATGGTTAGGCATAAGCTTATGGTTAGGTCAGTCCCACCACAAGCATGAGAAAACAAATGTGTGTCTGTAATATAGTACTGCCTATAGTATTAGCACTACAACACTATCTGTGTGGTGACCAGGATTTGCTTTGCTATATACTGCTGTTTCTCCTAGGGCATTATGGGTGAATATTAACAAATGTATACTAATCTATACTTCTAGATTTCTAAGTCCCCAGTAGTCTACAGCAATATGGAGTCATTAGTGTTACAACCTAGTCCTCGGTAGTCTACAGCAATATGAAGTCATTACTGTTACCACCAAGTCCTCAGTGGTCTATTGCAGTATGGAGTCATTAGTGTTACCACTAAGTGCCCAGTAGTCTATAGTAATATGGATAACTACCATGAAGTTTATGAAGGTTACAACCTCTTTTTCAGGCCTTTATTGTTCCTTCACCAGCAACATTTATTCTAGCTGTTAATTATTCTAGTTTCAAAACTTTGAAGAATAACAAGTGATCCCCTGTTGGTTTGGTAGAGAACGGGGCGGATTATATCTAATTGCTGACATATTTTTTGCTGCATTGCTACCTGCCAGAGGTAATCATCCCTGATTGATTGAGAGATTCAGGGGGCTATTATCATTAGGTAACGCACTGAAGGTGAATGATGGAATATTTATATTCAAGCGCTTTGTAATAAATGTTGTTACATTCTCTCATCTGAAGGAAAACGTACACCTGATTTAAATACATATTGAACGGCTGGGAGTTATGGTTTAAGTTCATGGTGAAATGTTTTTTTGTTGTTGTTTACAACCTGTAAATAAACTGGAAATTAATTAAATTGATGCTGTGAATTATGAGAAGCCAAGATAATATTTTGCATATTCTGTTCCTGTAAAAGGGTTGTTCATATTCAGTTAGGTTTTTAGACCATATTCTTTTAATGGGGAGCACAGAATGAGGTTTCTTAAATTTGTTTATATATTATGGAGATTAGTCTGTTCAGGAGCCCTGATAATTTATTTATAAATTCCATCATTAGATGGTTCGTTGCTTGGGTTTCCCACAGGACTCCGCAGGGCAGCAAAGCTGACCTAAGTTCTAAATGCAGAAAATACAAATCTTGGAATGTCATATAATCTTTGAATGTTCTTTAATGTGCTTGTTCTTCACTGTCCATGATACTGGCAAGTGTACAGATTCCACATTTGGGTCTGTAGGGGCCGCACTGAAACGTTGATGTTCCCTCATCGTCAAAATAATAATAATAACAGAAGTTATAATTCTCTCTATCATTTCGGGAATTTTCAGCGCTCTCATATTGTCTAGCTTTCAGTTCCATGATTCCCATTGGGTTTTCGATAGTCCACAAACTGTATTATTGTAAGTCCTTTATCATTTCCGCACAGTTTTTGATTTAGTGTTAGTCATTTTTAAGTTGGTAAGTTGTGATGTTACTTTAACCTCCTGCTGGCTGAATTCAGCCTTCAGGCCATTTGTTTGACACCCCTGTTATATTGTGCAAGAGATTCATTTTTTCACAAACTCACACAATAACAGCTTGTTAGTGCTTCCAGGGTAATTTAACGACACCAGCATCATGAAAGTACAGTCTGTTAATTGTGTTTCTTTCCGCGCATGATGCTGTGCAAGTTAATCAGTGATGAAGTCAAGCACAAGGACAAATCCCTCGCTGGATATCTAGCTAGGCGCATCTCTTCGCTACAGTACACTGTTTGAGTCACGTCCCACAGAAAGCTGTTTGTTCAGTCTGTCAGCAGAAACAGTCGGCAAAAAAACGCTACCCATCTGCGTCTCAAACTGCACCCTTCTCCCTTTCCTAGGGCGTTGTTTTAGACAAGGGCCCATTCAAAGTAGGGCAGTAGATAGGTAATAGGGGACATTTGGGACATGGCCTGATAAACTCCTTCTAAGCCCACCTCATCAACAGCTCGGAAAGTTATTAATTGCGAATGTAAAAATAAAATGGAATGGTGAATAGATTATGCTAATTGTGAAAAGATTTTATGCAGCACATAAGCTGCAAACGATGTCTCTGCAACTGACCCGGTTTAAACAGGAATTTTCGGCCAAGAGCAAGAGTGTGCTAATCTGAAGCCTACGCGTTAGAACACAGAGCCAATGCAAGTTTTTCAGGCATCTAGGTCCTATATAGCTCATCTGGTAGAGCATGGTCAGTGCAGTGCCAGGGTTGTGAGTTTCATTGCCATGGGAGACCAGTCTGAATGTGTACAGGCTCATTACAGGCTCATTATGATTAAAACATAATATACGTCAGCACATTGACTACTGGTTATGATGTTGTATAGCTGTAGCATTTTTTAAAACATATATATATATATATATATATACACACACACACACACACACACACACACATATATATATATATATATATATATATATATATATATATATATATATAATTATTTATTTCCCCGATTACAGAAATAACCTTAATCATTATAAGAATGTTCTCATGCCTGGGAAATAAACCTACATCGGGAATAAGATTCCTTTTGGTTCACATCCTCTGTCTTCTGGTGTCAAAATCCTCCAGAATTTTAGACCTTATTGAAGAACCAAGATAACAGGTTCAGCCCACTCTGAGTTAACCAGATTTCACAGCACCACATCCCCATATGCAGATAACACTCAAAGACTGGCAAAACATACCATACAAAATATCCTAAGATAAAAAGTATAGAAATTACAAAAATAAAACTTTTCAGTAATAGTAAATGTTGATTTTTGTCTTTTATTCATTCTTTTACTTTTACGACTGTGATAACATAAATATGAAAATAAACCCTTGCAATTAATTTTAATTTCAATGAGATCCACCCCCAAAACCCGGGTTGCTTGTCATACGTGTCTGGGGATTGCGAATAGAGAGGAGACTGCATAGTGATCCCAGTCCGCCCCTGACACCGTTAATGAGAGAGCGATTCTCCTCACTCTTGGTGGGTTGTGACCTAACATGACCACTGCTGGTGGTCTCTGAAAAGGAGGCACCTGGACAGTTCAGGGTCAGAGTACTACTGTGGTCGGACAACACTGATCCTGGTAGGACCACTTGAGGTCAGAAGACCGCGGGGTTGTGTTGCCATGGTAAACACGCTCAAACCCACAAGGTCAGCCAATACGCTCAGGTCACCTGACAGTCAGAAGAGACGCCCGATTCATCTCTGTCTACTCACACAAACACACAAAGAAACCGCCTAACACACACACACACACCTGCCCTTTAACACACTTCAATTATAGAAACTGTTTTCTGTCTTTGTTCGTTTAGCCATATGAGTCACCACCCCTGTCGGAGGTTGCAGGGAGGGATGGTTAGGGAGGAGGGAGAGAGGAGGAAAGAGGTCAGAACATTGTTTTGGGAGATTTAGAAAGGAGAGGAAAAAGAGATGATTCCATGCAATAAGTTGGTGGATAAATACTTCTGGAGCTAGGGGGTGTTTGTGAATGGGAGAGTTTGGGTTTGCTCGTGACAATTGGCAGGAGTTTGAGCAGAGAATATATTGTAGATGTCATTCCTTAACCCCTAAATGAGGCTCACCAAAGCATGCACATCTTCCTTCTGATATTTTCTTGGGACTAAATGATCAGGAGGAGACTCTACTTCTAAGGGGCTCAGTAGAGGAGCACAGATACTGGATAGGAGAGAAAAAGAGAAGGGGAGGGGAGAAGAGAGGAGAATCGAACAGAGAAAATACTTTGTACAACATTTCTTTTTGAGTGTGTTGAACAAGACAAACAAGTATGACCGCTGTATAAGGGTGGAAAGGATATGTTTGGAAGAAATTGGAGGACTAATGGATCAGAAACCTGACTGACTGACTGACTGACTGACTGTTGGACTGACTGACTGTTGGACTGACTAACTGACTGATTTATGGACTGACTGACAATATTAAAAAAAGGTATTAGTCAGGAATGCCAGCAATAGGCTGTCTCCAAAATTGCATCCTAAAGTATATATAGTGCACTCCATTGCACCAACATCCTTAGGGTTATTGGGACAGTAGGGAATAGGGTGCCATGTGGATTTCCCAGTGGTGTTGCTAATAAAGCATCTTGCCGTAGAGCTGTGTATTCACTAGCTAGTGTACATTAATAAAGGTTGTGGACCTTGTGTCTTGTACATTCAAGTCTCATTTACAAGGAGATTCTTTTTTAAAGAGAGAAGGCTTGGTATGTTTTCTCAAGGCTTCGTGTTGAGAGTTTTAATATCTGTCTAATGTGATGATAATGTACTAACTCTGCCTCCTCTTGCCTCTCAGCAGCTTGGCTGATTAATTAACATACAACTGTCTACAAACAAACATTAGCAGGCCCAAGCAGAACTGACCAAATAGGACAAAACTGACCACATAAGACAAGACTGACCTGATAACAGTTATCACCATTTCATGTCGGCGAAGGAACTGTCTCTCTGTGGAGGTCTATCTGAGTAGGTCTGTCTCCAGAGGTTGTTCTGTGGAGATCTATCTGCAAAGGTCTGTCTGCCGAAGTCTATCTGTGGAGGTCTGTCTCCGAAGACCAGTCTGCGGACGTCTGTCTACGGAAGTCTGTCTGCAAAGGTCTATACGCAAAGGAGGTCTATCTGCGGAGGTCTGTCTATGTTTTTACGGGGGCTGGTCGTTTTGTCACTGCTGTGTTGGGTTGTGGAGTGCCATTTTATGCTGCCCAGATGATCGCTACGCTGTAAAATGAAGTGAGGATGACAAGTCTGTTCTCGAATAGCGTCCCAAAAAGCCATCTACGCTTTTCCCTAAGCAGGGCACTGATTTCTCCTGAACCATGTGGGGGGGGGGCACTAAACTATGGCCATTTGGAACACAGACAGAGATTTAAGTGTCTGTTGCTCTCAACCTATCACTTCCTGTCCTCGTCTCCCCCTCCCCCTCCCCCTCTCCCTGCCACCACCCGCTATGTCCTAGCGCTGTGCCACCCCCGCCAGGCATGTGACTTCCCACGCTGCTCCTGATTGGTTAAATGATGCCAGAGAGGGCTGACTGCTTGTGACACCTGTCACGTTGAGCCGGTGGCGGGATCGCGGAGCGGCGGGTGGGAGGCTGCGGAGGTCAGGCGATCTGTCGGGGAATGTCACCTCACGGCCTCTCCTCTCACTGTCTGAGAAAGCGATCTGATGCCTGTCTTAAAGCCACACTGGGGAGGGTGATGTCCCTCCAATCAGGGCTCCCGGTTCGGATCCAGGGAATTCCACTAGCACAGTGAGAGCCCAAGCCCCGCCCCCCAGCTTAAAAGTTGTTTTCGGTTTGGTTTTGTTTCAACTGCCGATTGCTGCTTCAATCCTAATGTGTAACTGACTGTATCTGTCATTACACCATACTGGTGTCACTGTAACCGCTACTGTCCTACTGAAAACGTACATGCTTTTATCCTGCTAAATACCTTTGACCCTAGTTTGGTGTATGTGTGCGTGTGTGCTTGTTTGTGCTGTATTGTACTGTACAGTGTTGTTGTCTGTTTGTCTGGTCTGCAGTCTTGTGGTTTGTTTTTCTAGCCTCAAATAGAAGATGACCTTGGTAGCTCCAGACACTCCAGTGCATCATGGTCTCTCAGTGGGCCTCGTGTTCCTTACTGATAAGGAACTGGGCGGCAGAGGAACAGACCTGACAAACACCTCACCTTGCCAAGCACACACTCACACACACACACACACACACACATACACACACACACACAGCCACTGGCAGATGAACAGACCTGATAAACAACTTGCCTGGCCAAGCTAACTGAAACACACACACAAACACAGACACACGCCAAGCTAGTGTTTACAAACCTAGTACATCTGACAGAACAGACGCTTCTTACTGTCCCTACGTTATATAGTGTATATGTGTTAGTGAGTGTTTATTACAACCCAACTGACCAATAAGAAACATGCATTCTGCATTGCATAATTTATCATCTTTCTTGTTCCTCTCATCCCCCCTTTTTCTCTTCCCTTCTATTCCCTCCTCTTCCTCTCCTATATGATCCCCTCTCCTCTTTCCTCCTCTTCCTCTCCTATATGATCCCCTCTCCTCTTCCCTCCTCTTCCTCACCTATACTACCCCCTCTCCTCTTTCTCTCTTATATTATCTCCTCTCTTCCCTCCTGTTGCTTTATAATTCAAGTTTCAGTGTTTTGAAACAGAGCTTATAATGAGAAAGCATTGCGTCCCATTTGGCGCTCTAGCCCAAATAATAGCACATTACATTTCATCAGGGTCCAAAGAGATATGTTTTATATTCTGTTTTGCTTTATTTATACTGGGGAATCAAGCCAAGATCAAGGTCTTAGTTCACACTTGTATCCTGTAATACAGGATACAACAGCAACAATTTAAAATGGAATGCAGAAATAAATTAAAAATGGAATAAAAAGTAAAAGACGAGGTACAATAAAAAAACTAATAAAATATCACATTAAGAAATGCATTTACAGTTAATAGTGAAAAAATGTTTACTAAATGCAGTGAATGTGACAGGCTTTTCAAATGCAGTACAGGCACAGCTTCCACCTGAAAGTTACTATGCAAGTCACTCCATGAGTGAGGGGTACAGTATTTTACCTAACTCTGAGGGAGCTGTGGTATCTGAGATGGTTAGGACCTTTCTATAAACAGCCTTATAGACAAGCATCAACCAGTTGCCCTTCTAAAAGCTATGGAGTCCCAGCCAACTGATGTGTTTAAGACAGTGATGTGTGCAAAGGTTTGCACCAGTAATAAAACGAACCGTTGCATCAAATGTTTCCCCAATGCTGACCCATGCATTTAAAACACATCACCATAATCAAGCACTGACATAAAAGTGGCATCTATAATTTCCTTTCCATGCTGCGATGACAGACATGGTTTGTTTCTATAAAAAATCTAATTTTTAAATTCAGCTTCTTCACCAGCTCTGAAACAACATAAGAATTAACATTTCAGGTTTTTTAAAGAGTTACAGGTATAATTTATGTAAAGATTAAACAATAAAGGACCCAGAATCGAACCTTTTGGAACTTGTTTGTGTACAGTAATGACATTAGATTCAACTCCATCTGTTAATATAGCCTGTGATTTATCACCAAGATAATTCGGAAACCATAGACAGGTGTCGATGGTCAAGCCCAGTAAGGTCAGTTTTTTTAGTAAAAAACAATGATCAACTGTATCAAATGCCTTTGACAGGTCAGTAAACAAAGCAATACAGTTTAATTTCTCATCCAAAGCTTCGATAATATCATTCACAACCAGTGTGGTGACTGTAATAGCATTGTGCCCAGGGCTAAAACATGACTGATTCTTGTTTAGTACGCAGTTGTCAGTTCAAAAAGAGCACAGCTGTACATTTACAGATGCAGCGTACAGAGAATAGGTGACCATTTGGGATGCTGCCAGACTAATGTGTTACAATGAAGTCCAGTCCGGGGTAACTTGTTGTGCATTTGGTCAGGACAGTCTGACGCGTGAAATATGCAGTCAGACTACAAGTCGTAATAATGTGCTGCTGATCCGGGTCAAAAGCCCAAATGGCATCCTATTTCCCATGCAGGTGCTATGGGAGCCTGGTTAAAAGTAGTGCACTAACTAGGGATCACAGTGACATTTGGGATGCGTCCTGGATGTATTCGGTGTTATAGAAGCATCTGACCCACTAAAGCTCTCTGTCAACTGTGGTTTGGTTTAATGTTTGACAAGGCGGTCCAGAGCTAACTCCGCTACATGGCTGTTTATGTGTGTGTGTGTGTCAGCTCTTTTCCACCGATATGCTCATCTGCCCAAATTAATTAATGAAATTTTGCTTTTTGATTCTGGAGCCTTCTCTTCTGCCTACAGCGTCTCAGCCATCTGCCCAAAATATGATCTGATTATGACCCTTACAAGTTGAATGTAAAACACAGTTTTCTTTCCTTTTGTACACAAGCCGTGTGTGCGTGTGCATGTGTGTGGGCGCTTGCCCTTATACTTTTTATTAGCATTAGCCTTGCACCAGTTGGGGTGGTGAAATTCAGTTGTTGACAGTAAATGACAGACAGAGTATATGACAGACCCAGTAAATGACAGACACAATAAATGACAGACACAATAAATGACAGACCGAGTAAATGACACATAGAAGCCATTTAGTGTAGCATCTAGTTTTTATGGTACAATCAGGGTTATGGTTAGTTATCTTCAATCAGGGTTAGGGTTAGTTATCTTCAATCAGGGTTAGGGTTAGTT